>OVBL01000747.1:0-35265 GCA_900406555.1 Pseudoturritis turrita
GAAATAATCCTCCCAATATCTGTCTTTACTTGGAATCCACCGATAATTCGGCGGTGAGCTTTGTTCGAAATGGAGTAAAGAAGCGAATCCCTGGAGCGAAATGTCCGGAAGGATAGCAGGTTCAACAAGTGATCCACGGTGATTTCTTCGCCACACTCGAAGCTGCGGACCACGATCCCAACCAAGTGTCGAATTCCCCGCGGAGTTATTTGCGCCAGAGCCAGCTTATGTTTCCACAGATACCCAAGGATGACCCCTGGTATTGGAAACCATATGAAGCACATGTAGAAACAACTCTCGTACAAGGTGAAAAACCCTTTCGGGGGCTCAGTGGCCCGATCCGATGGCAATGGAAGGATGAAGTCAATTTCTTCGGAAATGTTGAAACGATGCCTAAGGGTCTCCAAAGACTCAGCAGTGGATAGAGTAGATCATGGTGGATCAGGCGCCTCATGCTTATATGTGCCCTTGGAAACTCGCCGTGTTGAAGAACACGCCCGAAGGCTCGCGTCTTGCTGCATCATAGCACAATCGAAACTCCAATTCTCCATCTCGATTTTAACATTAAAAGGACTCTCCATTTCGCCCAGCAAAGGAAATTGCTTCGGCGAAAAAGGATTTCGGCTGAGCACCACCTCGGCAAAAGACTACTTCGACAGAGAAGACTTCGGCCGAAAACAATCTCAGAGACAAAAAAAAAACAACAAAACAACCTAAAAAAAAAAAATCTTCAAGAGAGGGAGAGAGAAGGGAGGAGAGAAGTTACCTTGAGATTTTTGAGAAGTGAAGAAGTGAAGAGGAAGTGAGGAGAAGGGGAGCATATATAGGCTCATAAAGCAAAAGATGATGTCATCATACATTGGAAGCTGTGCCAGAACACAGTTGAGTGAAGAAATTTCTACTGGAAAAAAGGATTATCAGTCTGAAGACAGAGAGCCTGGCAGATTTCAAGAACAACGGACTCAGTGTCACATCAGCTCAGTTTTCATACCTATAAGACGCGGCACATTGATCCCAGCTTGGACTTCTTCTACCTCGGCACCATCATCATTGAGACTACCGAGCTGGGGGGCTAACTGTTGGGGTCAAAACCCACCCAGCTGTGATCAATGGGAACATGGCTAAGTGTGAAGATACGAAGAATCGGACAAGGCCGGAATTACGCCTAAGTCATTCCTGTGCAAGCCCACTTAAGCACAAGAGAGGCCATTCTAGCCAAAGCAGCTCTAGTTTCGGCCAAGGAAGCTTCATTTCGGCAAAGAAGGAGGCTTAGGCAAGTTTTGTCTCCACTTAGGCAAGTCTTGTCTCCACTTAGGCAAACCTTGAAGGAAGCGTCGCTTCGGCATGGAGGCTTCGGCAGAAGAGACTTCGGCAGGCCTAGCTCACTTCGACAAAGGAGACTTCGGCAAGCATAGCCACTTTGGCACTGGAGACTTCGGCAAGGAGGACTTCGGCACTGGAGACTTCGGCAAGGAGGACTTCGGCACTGGAGACTTCGGCAAGGAGGACTTCGGCACTGGAAAGCCTAGCCACTTCGGCAGGCTTAGCCGCTTCGGCGTTGGAGACTTCAGCAAGGGAGACTTCGGCGCTGGAGACTTCGGCAAGCCTAGCCACTTCGGCAAAGGGGGACTTCGGCAAGCCTAGCCATTTCGGCAAAGGAGACTTCGGCAAGCCTTGCTCACTTCGGCAAGCCTGGCTTCGGAACAGCCTGGCTTTGGCGCAGCCTGGCTTCGGCAAGCCTCTACTTCGGCATGGCCCTGGCTTCGGCAAGTCTCCACTTCGGCACAACCTGGCTTCGGCAAGCCTCTACTTCGGCATGGCCCTGGCTTCGGCAAGTCTCCACTTCGGCACAACCTGGCTTCGGCACCGCCAGGCTTCGGCAAGCCTGGCTTCGGCACAGCCTGGCTTCGGCAAGCCTGGCTTCGACAAGCCTGGCTTCGGCAAGCCTGGCTTTGGCAAGCCTGGCTTCGGCAAGCCTGGCTTCGGCATAGCCTGGCTTCGGCAAGCCTCCACTTCTGCACGGCCCTGGCTTCGGCAAGTCTCCACTTTGGCACAGCCTGGCTTCGGCAAGCCTGGCTTCGGCACAGCCTGGTTTCGGCACAGCCTGGCTTCGGCAAGCCTGGCTTCGGCAAGCCTGGCTTCGGCCATGACCCACGGAGACTTCGGCCGTGACCCGCGGTCTTCGGCATGACCCACGGAGACTTCGGCCATGACCCGCGGTCTTCGGCCATGACCCACGGAGACTTCGGGAAACAATTCGCGGTCATCGGCCATGACCCACGGTCTTCGGCCATGACCCGCGGTCTTCGGCCATGACCCACGGAGACTTCGGCCATGACCCATGGTCTTCGGCAAGCAACCCGCGGTCATCGGCCATGACCCACGGAGACTTCGGCCGTGACCCACGGTCTTCGGCCATGACCCGCGGTCTTCGGCCATGACCCACGGAGACTTCGGCAAACAACCCGCGGTCTTCGGCCACTTCGGCCAAGCTGGCCACTTCGGCCAAGCTGGCCACTTCGGCCAAGCAGTCCACTTCGGCCAAGCTGGCCACTTCGGCCAAGCTGGCCACTTCGGCCAAGCAGGCCACTTCGGCCAAGCAGTCCACTTCGGCCAAGCTGGCCACTTCGGCCAAGCTGGCCACTTCGGCCAAGCAGGCCACTTCGGCCAAGCAGGCCACTTCGGCCAAGCTGGCCACTTCGGCCAAGCAGTCCACTTCGGCCAAGCAGTCCACTTCGGCCAAGCTGGCCACTTCGGCCAAGCTGGCCACTTCGGCCAAGCAGGCCACTTCGGCCAAGCAGGCCACTTCGGCCAAACTGTCCACTTCGGCCAAGCTGTCCACTTCGGCCAAGCTGTCCACTTCGGCCAAGTAGTCCACTTCGGCCGAACTGCCTTGCCGAAGTGAAAACCATACGAAACTGTCCGGCCGAAGTCAAAACCATACGAAACTGTCTTGGCGAAGTCAAATCTATACGAAGTTGCCTGGCCGAAGTCATTTCCATACGAAACTGTCTGGCCGAAATCAAGTCTACACGAAGCCAGAAGACGACGCGGCCGAAGTCATTTCTATACGAAGACAACAAGCCCATCTTCGGCCTACAACGATACAGAGGCCAACGAAGTCAAGCCGACTTCGCTAAAAAGGAAATCCCAAAGGATTAGGAAGTTTTCCTTATCTCTTTAGGATTGACCTGGCCGACTCAAACTAGTATATATATCTATGTACATCCTTTGAAAAAGGGATCCGCAATTTACTTAGCAAAAAACCCTAGACTTTTTTGCTCTCAAACTCTTGTACGAAAGCTTTTCGACACAGCTTAATAAAAACCATCTTTGGATCTCTCCGTTCATGGTTCATCCGCAGAAATTTCATCCCCCTTAACAAACCTCCGACAAATTCTAATTGTGTTGATTTCGACTCCCACAAGGAACAGAGCGTCAAACTCTTACCGAGCCTCCAACTCTTGAAGCGGAGGCCAGGGAGGTGGTTTCAGCTCTCGTTCCGGTAGCCAGGCCTTCTAGCTCGGTGATATCTCAATACAGAGTGGGAGAGAAGAAGACTTCCGGTAAACGCTCCAAACCGGACAAGGAGAAAACTAAGGAGAAGCAGGAAAAAAGGAAACGTCACAAGCCAGCCGATCCAACTACTAACGAGCCATTGCCATCGTCGTTTAGACACGAGGGATTTGAGCCAATATGCAACGACGAAGCAGCCTCAACAACTCTCTTCTCACAAGTACGTTTCTCGGGGGATAGGCTGCCACCTCTTGACGTGCTTTCTCATGGCGATTTGTTTGCTGACATGTCGCTCCGAGGCACCAAGGTACGTGTGGAGATTGCTTATTTTATTCTAAGTAAAAACGACTAAGTACTGACTGTTTCTTCCTGTGATCAGTTCGTCGCATCTATCAACAAGATCGTTGCTGCCTTTGAACACGATGTGCGAAAGGATGGGCGTCGGATCGATGATGCCCACAAGGAAGCATCCTTCTTTAAGAACAAAGTTGCCGAGCTGGAGAGACAACATGTCGACGAGCTGGCAACTACTTCAACTCAGATCGAAGCTCTGGAGAAGGAAAATGTATTTCTCAAGGATGAATGGAACAAGGCATGTGACTTAGCGATGAGGTTGGATCGCTCTAAGCAGAAAAAGTTGCCGAAATTGAATCCCTGAAGAGGCAGGAGATGTCTGAGAGATTCCAGGAGCGGCTTGCCAAGATTGAGAAGAAAATTGACGAGCTAAGAGAGGCGAAAGAGAAGGAGCTCGATCTAGCCCAGGTCGATAGCAACCTTCAGTTGCTCGAGATTCTGCAGAAAGAGGATACGCCTGCCCTTGACTCTGAGGTGGCGAAACTGACAGGCTAGAGAGCTGATCTGGCCGATGCGGCTGATGAGTTCGAGAAGATTGAGGCCGAGCTGAAGAAAGATCTGACGCTTTCACGTGTTTCCTCAAATTCTACAGGCACTCTCTTAGGGAGCGAACCAGTGGAGAATGCGGCGGCGAACATTGGTGTTGCAGATTTTTCATGCTCGAACGTTGGTACGCCTGGAATTGCTGTTCTAGCTGCTGAGAAACCTTCCGAGCCGAATCCTCTTGAATGATCTTTCTAAATTCAAACTCTTTTCTTCTATTTGGTATATTTTTGTTTAAGATAAGCGCCTGGATGGCTTTATCCGGCTCTTTTGTATGTTAATTGCTGAGTCTTGTAATATTTGCCGTTCGTTGGCATGACCTCTTTCATCCTTTGCTGGAAAGATATGTACTTATGTTCTCGTTTGTATTTTTGATGTGATATATTGCGAACCATCTCTGTTTTCAAAAAGTACGGTCGTCTTGGTATTGATTGCTTTGTCGTCAGTTTAGGGTTTGCGGTGTTCCGACCTATGTTCCCGTTGTTTTGACAATGAAACATGGTTAGAATCTCATACTAACCGGTAGGTTTAGTATCATGTTTTGGAGATGTTTACGACCAGTGTACCAAGAGGTGTTTACTGGGTTTAAGAGTTGTACTTCGAGTTTTAAGACTTGCGAGCTTTCGACTTACGGATCCCTCTCGAAGATAAACTTGTAAGAATATCGTCAAGGATATACCTTTCGGATATTAGACCGGGATATACCCAATCAAGATTTGTATAGCGCGCTTTTATACCCGTAAGAGGGTGTTTGAGAACCCTATCCAGTATAGAGATAGTGGTTAAATTCCGTAAAGGATGTAGTTGTTCGTCTGTTGTGGCCAGCAACAAACGAGGTGACAGATTATCCATGGAGTGTAAAGTTGTGTCTGAAGAAGTTTTGAAGTTACTACCTTTAAAGAATGATGCGAGATGTGGGATTATACATGAATACATACCCACCCCCTCCCGCCCTCCCCCCTTTTAAGGAGGGGGAAACTGAACCCGTCCGAAGACGAGCTGCCTACGTACCCTTTTCAGGGATCAAGTCGTCCCGTAGTTCATGCGAAGTGACTTAGTGGTAATACCTCTTAAGTTGCATTGCGTTCCAAGATCTTGGTATCGGAACATCAGACATGTTTGAGAGCTCGTATACTCCTAGTCAAACTGTCTTGGTGATTTTGTAGGGTCCTTCCCAGGTTGCTCCTAGTTTGCCAGCGTTCATTTCGGCTGTGTTCTGAAAAACTTTGCGGAGAACCAGATCACCGTCTTTGAACTTGTGACTTCTGACGTTAGTGTTGTAATACTTAGCTGCCGCCTGTTGGTAATTTTGAATCCGAACCAGCGCTTGATCTCTCTGTTCGTTAATCAAGTCTAACTCGTTGAGCAACATAAGGTGATTCAATCCTTCCTGCTCTGAAAGAAGTCTGCGGCGGACTCCAGGAAATTGGACTTCGGCTGGAATGACACATTCTGTACCGTAGACAAGGGCGAAAGGTGTTTCACCGGTGGCTCGCCGTGGGGTGGTTCGGTGTGACCAGAATACTCCTTCGAGTTCATCTGCCCAGCGTCCCTTCTTTGCATCAAGGCATTTTTTCAGACCGTCCAAGATAGTCTTGTTCACTGCTTCTGCTTGTCCATTCCCTTGTGGATAGCGTGGCGTAGACTTGCTGAGTCGTATCTTCCATTTTTCACAGAAGGTTTCAAACCTTGTAGAGATAAATTGTGAGCCGTTGTCTGTGACAATTTCGTATGGAACCCCATGTCGGCATAAGATGTTTTTCCAAACGAAGTGCTCGACCTGGGCATCCTTTATGTTGGCGTAAGAGTCTGCCTCGACCCATTTGGAGAAGTAATCCGTCAAGACTAACAGAAATCTCTTTTGCTTGGATTTATGTAGGGGTCCGACTATATCCATTGACCAGCGCATGAAGGGGTAGGGTGCTGAGATTGAGGACAACAATTTCGTGGGTTGGTGAATCATTGGGGCATGTCGTTGGCAGTTTTTGCACCTAGCCGAGAACTTCTCGCAGCCCTTCACCATAGTCGGCCAGTAATAACCATGACGCTTGATCTTGATTGCCAAATCTCTTCTGCCGGAGTGATTGCCACACAAACCGCTGTGAACTTCTGACATGATTTCTCTAGCTTCGGTGCCTTCAACACAGGCCATTAGTGGACCTGAGAATCTCCACTTGAAGACATTTCCATCTAAGAGAACATATCGAGCAACTTGAGCTCTGAGTTTCCTGGCAGCCCACTTATCTGATGGTGCCTCGCCGTCCATGATATATACTCGGATTGCTCCCAACCACTCTTTGTAACATCCATAGTCCGTTTCTGTTTGTTGTGGGTTTTCCTCCATCTCCACTGCTTCACCTTTGGCCGGAGGATCTATTTTAGGCTCTTCCTCCATTTCAATTGCCTCGTCTTCCACTGATGGTGTCGTGTTCTGGTCATCTAGGGCGGTGGTGTTGGTGCTGCCCTTTTCTGTGAGATTTTTCCCAGATATACCTTCGGCACGTAGGGCTGTTTGGGAGCGAGTGACTGCATTCACAGTGTCAGATAAGCTTCCATTCGATCGTCTCTGGCCGTATACTTGCCACTGACTTGGTTGACCACCAGCTGTGAATCACAGTAGGCCTGGATGTATGAAATTTTAAGTCCAAGAGCAAGTCTCATTCCACCAATCAAAGCTTCGTACTCTGCTTCGTTATTGGATGCGCAAAAACCCAAGCGGAATGACTCTTCTAGGATTTTGCCTGTTGGAGAGGTTAACCTTATTCCTATTCCGGATCCTTGCCTCGACGATGATCCATCTGCGTGGAGCTTCCATACTGGGCTCGGAGCCGTCTCTTCTATGGTTTCTTCTGGGAGTTCTATCAGGAAGTCTGCAAGGACTTGAGACTTTACGCAGGTTCTGCTCCGGTACTCGATGTCGTATTCGCTTAGCTCTATTGCCCACTTTGCCAATCTCCCAGACTGGCTAGGGCTATGTAGGATGGATCGCAGGGAGAAAGTAGTCAAAACCACAATTGAATGTGACTGGAAGTATGGTCTCAGTTTTCGAGCGGACATTATCACAGACAATGCCAGCTTCTCCATCTGCGGATACCGGGTTTCAGCATCGGTGAGAGTTTGGCTGACATAGAAAATAGGCTTCTGCTCGCTGCGTTCTTCCCTGATGAGTACTCCACTTACGGCTGTTGCCGAAACAGCTGTGTAAAGGAATAACGGTTCGCTTTCCACTGGTTTCGAAAGTATTGGAGAGCTGGCTAGGTATTCTTTCAGTTGTTGAAACGCCTGCTCGCATTTCTCTGTCCATTCGAATTTCTTGTTCCCACGCAGTGTGTCGTAGAAAGGCAAACACTTATCAGTTGACCGAGAGATGAAACGATTCAGCGCGGTGACCCGTCCTGTTAGCCTCTGGACTTCCCGCTTTGTTTTTGGCAACACCATCTGTATGAGTGCATCAATCTGCTTCGGGTTAGCTTCAATTCCATGGTGGGTGACCAGATATCCAAGGAACTCTCGGATGTGACCGCAAATCTGTACTTGGTCGGGTTCAGCTTCATGTTATGCATATTCAGTTGCTTGAAACATTCTTCTAGGTGAGCTACGTGATCCTTCTCCTCTAAAGACATCACCAGCATGTCGTCTATGTATACTTCCATCGTCTTCCCCAGTTGGCCAACGAACATTCGGTTCACTAATTGCTGGTAAGTTGCTCCGGCATTTTTGAGACCGAATGGCATCACTTTGTGGCAATATATCAAGCGGTCTGTGATGAACGCCGTCTTCTGTTGATCGTCCAGGTTCATTAGGATCTGGTTGTATCCGGAGAAAGCATTCATAAATGAAAGGAGTTGGTTGTCTGCTGTAGCTTCTAACAATCGATCGATATGTGGAAGCGGGAAGCTATCCTTTGGACAGGCCTTGTTCAGATCGGTGAAATCCACGCATACATGCCACTTCCCATTTTTTTTCTTAACCACCACAGGGGGAGCGAGCTAGTCTAGGTACTTTGCTTCGACTATTGATCCCACGCGTAGTAATCTTTCCACCTCGTCATTCACTGCTTGTGCTCTGTCCGGACCAAGTTTTCGCCTTTTCTGTTTGACTGGTTTGAAGGTCGGGTCCACATTTAGCTCGTGGCATGTCACGTTGATGCTGATGCCAGGCATGTCTTCTGCTTCCCATGCGAAGGTGTTTACGTTCTTTTTAAGGAAAGAAATCAGCTCTCCCTTCATCGGGTCTTACAGCTCGGCTCCTATCTCAACACAGCGTTCTGGGCTATTGCCATCAATGTTTACTGAAACAACGGGATCGCAGGTGGGTTTGCTCTTCCTCTCACGATCCTCCGCGATCTGTAATTGCTATAAGAGTTTTGCCAACTCCTTCTCGGGTTTCCTGTCAGTCTTCATCTTCTTTCTCTTGGTGGTGGTTTCTGTGACGGGGATCCTGAGTTTATGCTCGGCTAGGAAACAAATGCGGGATTCTTTTTTGTTTCCCCAAATTGTTTTGACTCCTCCGGGGGTCGGAAATTTGATGCAGAGGTGATAGGTCGATGGTACGGCTCGCATAGAGTTTATCCAGGATTTACCCATAATGACATTATAGATCGCAGGATGAACTGCAACCGAAAACTCCACTATCTTGGTTACTTCTTCAGCTCGGACAGGAAGTTGTAAGGTTCCAAGGGTCATGGTTGTTTCTCCTGAGAATCCGGTTAAAGGTTTCGGTGCGGCTGTGATTCTGGATAGGTCTATGTTCATCCTTCTGAGAGTTTCTCGGAAGATCATGTCTACAGAGCTTCCCGTATCTATCAGAACTCGGGCAACGTCACAATCATCTACGATCAATTCTATCACGAGGGGGTCATTATGTGGTCGGTCGATGCCGGTGGTTTCCCTTTCTTCGAACGAGATAACATCGTTGGGAAGTTTGGAAGGTGCCGACCAGTTGACGCTCGCATTGGCTCACCGCTGGAAGGCTTTGATTGAAGACACCGTGTCCGAACAGTATTGTGATCCTCCCATTATCATATTTATTCTTCTTCGAGAACCTGACTGCGTCGCCTCGTCGTTTCGCCTTCCTCGCTTGGATGTATCATCATTTTGATTTGTTTGGTTCGGCTTATCTTTCTCATCTTCTCGTTCGAAGTCTTTCAGGCTGACAGCGTTACCGAGTTCTCCGGCTACTAGCTTTGCCGCAAGCTTTATTCCCAGGGTTCGGCAGTTGGCAGTTGAGTGATCGTGCATGTGATGATACTCGCAGTAAGCTATTTCGTCGTACGAACTTTGACTTCGTGTCCAAGTGTTCTATGGTATTTTGCCTCGGCCTGTTCCTACCTTGTAGTTGTGGGCTCCTCCGAAATTGGGTTTCTTGTGATGTACGTACCCGCTTCCTTGATTACGCCTCTTGGGAGGAGGTGGGTTCAGAGTTTGGAAGGGACGGCTTGTCGTTCTGGCTGCTCCATATTTCTGAGACAAGACCTTCATCTCTTCTTCGTTGACTATGAAGTCGGAGGCTCGGTGTAGCGCGTCTTGGATTGATAGTGGTGTGTTCAGAGCAATCTCTTTCCGGAACTCCGACTCATACCACAGTGATCTCTTCAATGCGAGCACGGCAGCCTTGTCACTTAACCCCTCAACCTTTGACATGACCGCTTTGAATCTTCCCAGAAGCTTCGTAATGTCTTCGTAGGCCCTTGAGTCAATGTCCAGAGGTCAGCATCAGAGGCTCCTCGATCCATAAACATAGAGTAATGCTTCAGAAAGCCAGCAGACAGCTGCTGGAAATCGTCAATGGAGTTCCGCTCTAGTCTGGAAAACCATTGGAGGGCTGCACCCTTTTGATGCTCCACAAATATGAGGCAGAAACCGGCATCTCTCTCTCTTTCTCTGAAATTGGCTCGGCCCATTGCTATGATCAATGCCGTTATGTATTCTTTTGGGTCGGTTGTCCCTTCGTAGACTGGAACTTTGATCTTTCCTGGGTCGGCAATCCTTGCCTTGGTAATCCGGGCTGTAAATGGTGTATTATAAGCTTTTTCTAGTACGCGGTCAATCTCTGGGACTTTGCTGGTTGCCTTGTAAACCTGGGATCTGACGGCTTTCATCTCAGCAGTGGCACATTCCAAGGAGGCTCAGATTTCGTCCAACTCTTCCCTCTGGGCTCGGCTCGTCATTTTTTGGTTCTTCAGCGTATTTCGCTTGTTGAACCCACATGAGATTTTCTTCTTCCTCTGCAAAATTCCTGGCTCGGTTTAGGTTAGTATCGCCTTCGCTGGCTCGGGCTCCTGTCAGTGTTGGTGCAAACCCTTCGTCAGCGGGATTCTCCTTGTTGTGATCTCCTTCCACGTGCCCCTCTTCGTCAAGAACGATTGTTGCAGCCGACCCACCATTGGTGTCTTGATCACGTCCACCCCTGGTTTCTCTTCCCCCACGAACAAGTATAGGCAGCTCGGTGATACTTGATCTGGTTGCCGCGGGTGTGTGCTCGTCGATGGGATATGGCGGTGGCAATCCTCCCAAAGTCCTCGGTACGTCACTTGGTGTTGAAAAATCCAGGGATGTTGGGTTTAAACCGAGTCGCCTAGTGATTCCGATGACAAGTGGATTCATAGTCGAATCCATTCCTCCGAATCGTGAGTTTATGGCTCGGCTCTCCATTGCCAGGTCTCGATTTTCTCCGTCAGTGAGCTATTCAGCTTATCTTGCTCCTCGGCCTTTTTCAGCAACGTGGTCATCATGTTCATCAATTCCGTCAGCGCTCCAGAGGTGCCTTCCGTGTTCGCTGGAGGCAGATTGGTTTTTGTTCCAGGAAGATCGACGCCAGTGTTGCTTGTATCGTCGCCGCTTCGATCTCCGTCGGTAGTCATTGCTTCAGATCTTGTATTCGGTGGTTCTTAGGTGTCAGAAAGTTTGAGAGTCCCCACAGACGGTGCCAAATTGTGGGAGCTAGGCCTTTTTCCTAAAAGAATAAGGAAAACTTCCTTTCTCCGACTCGGATGTGGGCTTTTTTCTTTAGGTCGTTATCTTGGCCCACCAATCTCTTATGGCTCGTTGCCTTGGCCCAATAAGATATTGGGCTCATTGCTTCACTGGACCATCGGTGAGCCGGTTCGTCGTTTGTCTCGCCTGTTTCTCCTAATTCCGAGCCAGAGAGTTGGTTCGTCGCCTGCTTCTCCTAATTCCGAGCCAAAGAGTTGGTTCGTCGCCTGCTTCTCCCAACACTAAGACAGGGAGTTGGTTTGCCAACACATTGGCTCGTCACCGTTTGTTGGTTTGCCACCATGTCTGGCTCGTCACTACTGTTCTCTGTTGCCGAGCCAAATGTTGGGACGTTGCTTACTTCCCTTGATGACGAGCCAGGAAGTTGGTTTGCAAACATGTTGGCTCATCACCGTTTGTTGGTTTGCCAACATGTTGGCTTGTGATTGCTTCTCTTTGCAGCCGAGCCAAGTGTTGGCTTGTCGCCTAGCCAAACGTTGGCTCGTCACTCACTTCTTCATGCCTAGCCAATCGTTGGCTCGTCACTCACTTCTTCATGCCTAGCCAAATGTTGGCTCGTCAGTCACTTCTTCATGCCTCCGAGCCAAGTTTGGCTCGTCTTCTCCTTTCCCTTGTTGCCGAGCCAAGTTTGGCTCGTCTTCTCCTTTCCCCTGTTACCGAACCAAGTTTGGCTCGTCTGCTCTTCTCCCTTGTTGCCGAGCCAAGTTTGGCTCGTCTTCTAATGTTTGGCTCGTCATCAGATACTTGGCTCGTCGCCTAGGCTTTTTCTCCATACTTAGTATTTTCAGCAGTTGATCTTGATGGGGTGAAAACTGACCCCAACAAATACTATAATCCTAATGTTCGAGAACGACGCTTCTACGAAGGCGATTTAGTTCTACGAAAGGTTTTCCAAGACATAGAAGAAACGAATGCAGGAAAATTGGGAGCACACTGGGAAAGACCTTACAGAATCACATAAATAGTCAAACCTGGTGTTTACAAACTCGCCAGCATGACGAATGTTCCAGTACCAAGAAAATGGAACGCAATGCATCTCAAAAAGTACTATCACTAGGCTACTTTACATGAACTACGGGACGACTTGATCCCTGCAAAGGGTACGTAGGCAACTCGTCTTCGGATGGGTTCAGTTGTCCCTCTCCTCTACGTATACTCGTATACTCCCATCTTTGTAATAGATTCTACGATCTATCAAAGCAAAGCTTTCAAAGATAAGTTTTACCTAAACATCCTTCAAGGATCACAAAGTCTTAACAAAACAGACATATTCAAACGAATTAAGCTACGACAGGCATCTAGCCACATCTTCACTACTGCTGGCCACAGTAGTAACCTCTTGCATCCATCTCGGATCTAAACTACCACATCCATCTCAGGATTAAAAGCACGCTATACAAATATTTAGATCACTGTCGGAGCGGATAGGTTTAAGGTCACGTATCCGTAAACCAAAGTGTTTACCCTAAACTATACAAGCATATGTCCATTATTGGAGCGAATACATTTATGGTAATGTGTCCGTAAACCGAAATGTTCAAACAGAACTATGCAAACTTATGATCAATTTTGGAGTAGAATAGTTTACGGTAACATATTTGTAAGCCGAATTGTTCATCTCAAACATAACTACTATGCAAACTCATACCTAGATCCATTCCTCTAAAACAGCTATATCTTATCGAGACAATACAAGCAAAGCATTCAGACTTGTCATCAAACAGAAGAAGCATACTCAATATCTCTTTGCAAACGTATTCATCAAAACACAAGGCACTCTCTTATAATCGAGTGATAAAAAGAAGAGAATAAGTTCATAAAACTATTTGGATAAAGCCGTCCAGGCATTAAATAAAAAAGGAGTTTTAGACTAAATGAAGAAGAGAGGGTCGGAATCCTCCGTTATCTCGGTGGTCGTGACCACCCTATGCTCTGGCTCCACCGGTTGCTCAGCTACATCGCTTTCCGGCGCTTTGTCTTCTTCGGGTACCATCTTAGTAAACTTTATGGCGTTTTCCTCCACAGTGGCCTTGTTGCCTTTCTCAAAAGATGGTTCGGGAGTTGATTCCTCAGCAACCTCTTTTGAACTAAAATTAGCTAAACCTGGCGTTCCCTTGTTCGAGCCAGAAAAGTCCCGGATGCCAATGTTTGCCGCAGCCGTCGCCATGGGTTCATCTATATTGATCTCCTTCAAAATGTCAGACCGAAGGGGAGACAACTTTAAAATTTCACTCACCTCGGCCGCGAGCTTAGCAAACACCTCGTGGGCTCCATCTAGGTCCGCCTTTTGCTCAGCCAGAGTCTTCCCCTCAGAGTCAAGTGACAGCGGCTCATCGCCCTGGAGAAACTCTATGAACTGAAGGTTGCCGTCGATCTGAGCAAGATCGAGCATATTTTCCTTCGGCTCACCGATAATCATGCCGAGAAGTTTGCTGGCTCGGGAGATTTTGTCCTCAAAAATTATCGTCATCTCCCGCTTGGCCTCGAGCACAGCTCGCTCGACTCTTCTCTCATGAAGCTCGTTCGCCGCCTCCAGCTGCCTCGTTAAGATGGCGATGTGAGCGTCCCGCTTCGCCCTGCCAGAATCTAATCTTATGATCCGTTCGTCCGCTTCCTCGACGTGTTTCTTGTTCCACTCTGCTTAGGCTTCGAAGGCCTTGATTTTCTTAAGGTTTCTCTCCCGCTTGGAAGCATGACTCGCCTCGACATCCTTGAGCCTCCCGTCTAGCTCGATGGCTCTTCTCTGGGCATCCTCAACTCGGTCCCTGTCTTTATGAGCGTCGGATTCGTACCCAAGAACCATCCTATTAAGGTGGGATATGAACTGTGCAAAAATAAGGAAGGCATTTTAGCAAACGTAACAGCAAACAAAAAATGGCCCAGGCAATAAAAAATAGAGAAAACACACCTTGACGCCTCGAAGGGACATCTCGTTGTAAGTTTTATCCCTAAGTAAGGTGTCAGGAGGAGGAAGCTGATCACTGGGTAGGTGATCTTAGAGAAGATGGCTGCGGACGCCGCAGCATCCTTATAAGCCCCTTCAGCATCAAGGGGCACGGTAGACAATGGAATCACCTTGGGGATAACTCGAGGAGCTTCAGCACGACGCCGCCGCTTTGCCGCCTCAGCCAGTCCTTCGCCTCTGTCATCAGCCTGACATTTTTGGCTCGGCTTTTTCTTTTCTTTGGCTTTCCCTTTGCCTTTGTGTAGCACCAGCTGCGACTCCACGGGACGAAGCCCTAATACAACCCCTTCGGGGGCTTAAGTCGAAACTTGGTTCGGGGGTATGACTAGCAGAGGTCGGTTTGGGGACAAGAGTGGCAGAGATTTGGAGGTTTGGTGGACGAAGCTGACCCAACGCTTTGACCTGCTTTGCCCTTTCTTTGGCTTCGGCTTCTGCCTTCGCTTTGGCTGTCGCTCTATCTCTGAACGTAGGTCTTCCCATATTATCGTCTAAACCAGAAAAAGATGATGGACCGACGAATTGATCTTCAAACAAGGCTCAAGATCATTCCACTCGCTGGAGATTAAATCCCTTGTCCAATTGCACTTTCGGGCTGAAAGAACTTCTTGAATCGCAGACAGATCAGGTGGCAACGAAAGCTAAAAGTGGCGCACTGCAAAAGAAGGAAATAATATAAGTAATCGAAAACAAGATCAATAAAAAGGAAAACCGAGCCGTAGCCCAAAAACAAGCCACAGATCAGCTACCAAGTTCTCCCTAGCTCATCTTGACTAAGCCAAGACACCTTGATCCCACTGACGCCTCGTTGATAGGAACAAAGAAAAAGAAATTCTCTCAGCTGTCATCCTTGCTCGGGAATCCTTTTATGATCTTCTTCTTGGCTTTACCCGATATATAGTATTTCAGCTCTCTCTTGTTGCGATGCCTGAATTCGAGGAAACTCCTCAAATGTTAAACCCCAACTTTAACGTTACCTTCGTAACTTCTCACGAGAATGCCGACCAGGTGTCTAATTTCCCTAGTATTGATCTGGGAAATTGCCAGATTATGTTTCCATAGAAACCGTAAAATCACTTCGGGGATCGGGAACCACATCAAGCAACGATAGAAGAAGCTCTCGTAAAGGGTGAAGTGATCTGGGGGAGGTTTGTTGGCTCGGTCAGCCGGCGACAGAAGAACAAATTCGATTTCCTCCGGGATGTGGAATCTCTGCCTAACGGTTGACAATGAATCTAGAGTGGAAAGGGTCAAACCCGGTGGATCAGGTCTCCTCTTTGCTTTCCTCTTCCTCGGGGCTCGTTGGATAGGTCCAATTAAATGCTCTAACTCTCGTCTCACCACTGCTGGATCGTAGAAGCAATCTTCTGGTTCAACTTTTGCGAGCTCGGGATCCATTGTGACTGCAAACGGATTTGTTATCTCGTTAAACGGAGAATCAAGAAGATGGGGGACTTCAAATTCCACAAGAGCCCCAGCATTACTATTAGTTCTCGAGGATTCGGAGAGCACCATTTTCCTACCAAGGAGAGAAGGTCCTATCTCCGAACCATTTGAATCATCCAAATCCTCTGGGATGTTCGCACCAGACGAATCAGCTCGGCTACAACTTTGAGCAAAGGTTGGATCGGGGGAAAATGAAGGTTCGGGAAGTGAAGATTGATCTGGACTTTCAAATAATCTAGCATATGGATCTGGTGACGCAGGCGCAGATAGCTGAGACATACTTTATTAGAAAACAGATCGGGATCTCCACAAACTCAGAAGAAAAGATCTAGGTTTTAGAAAGTTCCAAAAAAAACCAGATCGGGTTTATCAACGGCCTATCAAAATGGATCGAAGCTTTCTAGAAATCGAAGAACAAGACAAGATCTTCAAAATAAATTTGAAATTAGATCCAAATCTTCATGCAAACCACCGGAAAACTCAAGGATAGCGGCGGAGCTGATTGAAGATGGATCGGGAAACCCAAACGGCTCGGCAGCAGGGAAGAAATGACGGAAGAACAGGCAAAAATTAAACTTAAAGCAAAAACTAGAGAGAGAAAGAAGAGAGAGGTTAACTGTTTAAAGAAATTTTTGAAGAAATGGAGTAGCGAAAGAAAATGGGGGGGGGGGGGGCATCACAAGTTATATAGGCAAAAAAGTGATGTCGGGAATCAGCAGAAACGTTTGGACTTCCCGATAAAGGTGATAGCTTACCACAGTTCCCCGAACAGAATCCATATTCTCAATATAAGAGTGGTTCGGGGTGAGTAAAAAAACAGCTCGGTGTCGCGAAGAAAGGTGGTTTGGGGGGATAGCGAAGAAAAGCTCAGTGTCATGAAGAGAAATGGTTCGGGATAACAGTGGAGAAAAACAACTCGGTGTCACGAAGAGAAGCGGTTTGGGACGAGTTAACTTCAGACCACTCTTTACCTCGACACTTTCAACATTAAAACTGAGGAGCTGGGGGACTAACTGTTGGGGTCAATATTCACCCACTTGAAGTTAACAGCAAACGGATCGGGTGTCACGATCCACGGTGAAAAAACTGGGTCGTGTACCCCAATCCATGGTACAGCAAACGGATCGGGTGTCACGATCCACGGTGAAGAAACTGGGTCGTGTACCCCGATCCATGGTACAGCAAATGGATCGGTGTCACGACCCACGGTGAACAAACTGGGTCGTGTACCCCGATCCATGGTACAACAAACGGATCGGGTGTTATGACCCACAGTGAAGAAACTGGATCGTGTACCCCGATCCATGGTACAGCAAACGGATCGGGTGTCATGACCCACGGTGAAGAAACTGGATCGTGTACCCCGATCCATGGTACAGCAAATGGATCGGGTGTCACGACCCACGGTGAAGAAATTGGATCGTGTACCCTGATCCATGGTACAGCAAACGGATAGGGTGTCACGACCCAGGATGAAGAAACTGGGTCGTGTACCCCAATCCATGGTACAACAAACGGATCGGGTGTCACGACCCACGGTGAAAAAACTAGGTCGTGTACCCCGATCCATGGTACAGCAAACGGATCCGGTGTCACGACCCGCGGTGAAGAAACTGGGTCGTGTACCCCGATCCATGGTACAGCCAACGGATCGGGTGTCACGGCCCATGGTGAAGAGACTGGGTCGTGTACCCCGATCCATGGTACAGCAAATGGATCGGTTGTCACGACCCATGGTGAAGAAACTGGGTCATGTACCCCGATCCATGGTACAGCAAACAGATCGGGTGTCACGACCATGGCGAAGAAACTGGGTCGTGTACCCCGATCCATGGTACGACAAACGGAACGGGCCTCATGACCCATAGTATGGCATCGTGAACCATGGTGTCATCCGAGCCATGAACCATGGTGTCATCCGAACATGTGAACCATGGTGTCACCCAAACCATGAACCATGGTGTCACCCGAACCATGAACCATGGTGTCACCCGAACCGTGAACCATGGTGTCACCCAAACCGTGAACCATGGTATTACCCGAACTGTGAACCATGTTGTCACCTGAACCATGGACCATGGTGTCACCCGAACCGTGAACCCGAACCATGGACCATTGTGTCGTCCGAACTGTGAACCATGGTGTCACCCGAGCCATGAACCATGGTGTCACCCGAGCCGTGAACCATGGTGTCACCCGAACCGTGAACCATGGTGTCACCCGAGCCGTGAACAATGGTGTCATCCGAAGCGTGAACCATGGTGTCACCGGAGCCATGAACCATGGTGTCACCCGAGCCATGAACCATGGTGTCACCCGAACCGTGAACCATGGTGTCACCCGAACCGTGAACTATGGTGTCGCCCGAGCCGTGAACCCTGGTGTCACCCGAGCCGTGAACCATGGTGTCACCCGAGCCGTGAACCATGGTATCACCCGAGACGCTTAGCCATTGCCATCCGAGCCAAAGCCTAAAGATAAGGAGTTGGGCCGAGCTGAACAAATGAAAGTGTGGGCCGAGATAACGAGCTCATGAATCAAAGCCCATGGCGGTAGCAGGCTTTGCTAAAAGGAAATTCCGAGGAATTAGGAAATCTTCCTTATCTCTTTGGATATTGACCTAGCCAACTTAAACTTGCATATATACTCATGTACACCCTCTGAAAAGGGGATCCGCAATTTACCTAACAAAACTCTGGACTTTTACTCTCATACAAAAGCTTTCAAACAGCTAAATAAAATACCATCTTTGGATCTCTGTTTGTGTTTTCGGTTGTTTTTACTCAGAAGTTTTGGATCTCTCTAAAAGACGTGACGAATTTAGTTGTCGTGGATTTACATTCCCACAGTCGTCTGTATGTTATTACCCATTCCATCATCGTCAACTTCAGAATCATGCATCGCATCTTTGTCTTCATGTGATTCATCAACCAAGAGTCCTCGATGTTTTTTATTTGGACATGATGTTTGACGATGTCCAGGTTCTCCACATGTGTAGCATCGTAATGCATTAGTTCTAGTAGATCGGTGAAGCGTTTGCTCTTGGTTTGTTTGCGTGTTATGGTAATCAGATCCACTGGTGTCACCATTGTCATGTAATGACCCTATGGTTGGTGATGATGCTTGTTCTAGTGCATGAAAGCAGTTACCGGTCCCAGTCCAGGTAGATGAACGAAGCTGGGTTTCGAATGAATCAGCTCTATGATGTGCTTCTACGATCGTTGTCGGATCGAATTGAGCAAGTTCGTTCTGGAGTTGAGGTCTTAAGCCACCAATAAACTGAAAAACCAACTGGATTTCAATATCATAGATCTCGGTACGCGTTAGTAACAACGAGAACTCCTCAGCATAATCATCAACCGATCGATTCCCTTGATTTAGATTTTTCAAATGATTATACATCGTTCGATCATAGCTGTATGGCAAGAACGTCTGTCGCAGGTGTTTCTTCAGTTTCTCCCACGATTGGATTGGATCCTTGCCAATTCATGAACGTGTCGCCTTGATCTGTTTCCACCAGGAAGCAGAATGATCGCGAAACTTCATAGCAATTAGCAGCACACTACGATCTGCAGGTGCGCGTTTAAATTCAAGGACCTCTTCGACAGAAACTATCCAATCGAGCAAGGCCTCACCTCGCACGCCACCGTGAAACTCATGAATCTCTACTCTGAAGCTCGATTCCCAATGACTATCGTGGTTGCCGTGTTGTTACTTGCAGTTGGCGTGTCGCTTGTCACGATCCCCGCTGTGTCAAAAATCTCCTTCGTCCTCAGCGACTCTATCGTGACGGGCAAAAGGGATTCTCTTCGACGTGTTCTTCTTCTTTGAACAACGGGTTACGTCCAGGGAGGTGTTGGAGCATCGTCTCACCTAACTCCTGAATTGAATTATGAATCGAGCTCGGGATGTTCTCCTGCATCACGAGTAAGGTGTGTCACAACTCGGCCCAATCCGTTGTCGGTGCATCGACACGTCGATCCATAGCTGGAGCATTGTCGCTGGTGTTGTTCTTCTTAGGTGGCATGGCTGTTCACGAATCAATCAAATAACCAAGAACGTTCCTAGTCTAATACCAACTGATGGAGAGCGGAAGCTATAACCAAAAAAGTATAACGATAGGATAAGAGTACTCTTCTCATGCTATGCAAATGCAAGCTTTTTGGGTAACTAGGGTTTTTTTATTGGTTTTTATTGATTTTCTCAAAAGCAAATACTGAATGACAAAGACTCTAAACAAACCCTATTTAAAGCCAATCCTAAAACTACTTGTAAAAAGGAAACAAAAACAAAAAGGAAACAAGAAAAGCCCGATAAAAGTGTTTGACAAAGTCCTAAGGTAGTTACAATCAAAAGTAGATACGATGTGCGGCCCAAAATAGCTACGAAGTGCAGCCCAAAAAGTAAATACGACGTGCAGCTCAAAAGTAGATACGATGCGCAGCTACAAGTAGATACGACGGGCAACTACAAGTAGAGACGATGGAGCTACAAGTATATATGATACGCTGCATCACCTACCATGCAAGATAACATATGAAACTACATGCATTTTTTTGGAAATTTTCAAAATTTTCAAATGTTTTGGTTTTTTCGATTTTTTTACACAAATGCAATGAAAGACTCAAGGGAAAGAAAAACAAAACAACTCAAAGTGCATTAGCGACTAATGTCTCTCCCCCGGTCTTACTTCTCACCATCTCGGTGAGAAAGTAAAAACCTAGAGAGAAAACAAGACACACAAAGAAGAAAAACACGAAACAAAAATGGCATTTACAATGGAGAAGGTGGTACCTTGGAGCTTTAGAAAAACTCGGGAGGTGCGTGGTGAGGCGGAGATGGCATGAAGGATATTTGAAAACGGATGTGGAACTTGAGCGCATTGTAAGTCCTTGTGTGAGTGTATCTTGGGTAGGGAAGAGAACAACACCTTGTGCTTCCATCCGCGAACAAGAAGAGATGGACATAAGCCGTTGGATGTTCAAAATGGCCAATGAGTGACTTCGTGGAGAGAAGATACTTATAATTCATGTAGGCTCTTGTGGGAGTCGAAACTAACACAATTAAGTTTGTTAAGACTTTTAAGGTATCTAAAACTTCTAAGATTAAAACTACAAAAACGAAGATCCAAAGATGGTTTTTATTGCTGCTTTGTAAAGCTTTTTGTACAAGTGTTTGTAGAGCAAAAAGTTTAGGATTTTGCTAAGTAAATTGCAGATCCCCATCTAAAGAGATGTACATGTCTATTTATATAATTCTAAGTCGGTTAGGTCAATATCTAAAGAGATAAGAAAGATTTCCTAATTTTTCGGGATTTTCTACAACCATAGGCTTTGTCTTCATGGGCTCTGACCTCGTCACATCTCCATTTTGGGTTTGAACTCGTCACTTCTTCATCATGGGCTCTAGCTCGTGGCCTCGTCGTCTCGGCCCATACGCTCGTTTGCTCAGCTCGGCCCAACTCTCTGTCTTAGAGCTTGGCTTGATTCATCTTGTCGCACTGGTCCTGGGCCTAAGTCTGGGCTCGTTGTCTCGTTACCTCGTCATCGTCTGCCTGGAGATCGTCACCTTGTTGTCGTGGGTTCTCAGCTTGTCACTTCGTCTTATGGGCTTGCTGTACTCGGCCCAGTTCTTCGTGGCGAGCTGAACTCGACCCAGTTCTTTGTGGCGAGCTGACGAACTTGGCCCCGTACTCAGTGGTGAGCTAAAAAGCTCAGCCCATTACTTAGTGGCAAGCTCACGAGCTCGACCCATTTTCTCGTGGCAAGCTTGTTGGGGTCAAAACCCACCCAGCTGTGATCAATGGGAAAATGGCTAAGTATGAAAATACGAAGAATCGGACAAGGTCGAAATTGTGCCTAAGTCATTTCTGTACGAGTCCACTTAAGCACAAGAGGGGCCATTCTGGCCAAAGCAGCTCCATTTCCGGCCAAGGAAGCTTCACTTCGGCAAAGCTTTGGTTCACTTCGGCAAGGCTTTGTCTCCACTTAGGAAAGCTTTGCTCCGCTTAGGCAAGCTTTGTCTCCACTTAGGCAAGCCTTGCTCCACTTAGGCAAGCTTTGTCTCCACTTAGGCAAGCTGACGCGATCATGGACGAGCATACTTTGGACAAGGAAGCTTTGAGCGTACCCGAAGGTCCCGTTACGCGGTCCAAGACAAGGAAGCTTGCCGGAGCTGTTCAGGAGTTACTTAATGATGTTCGGATCAAGGAAGAAGATCAGCTTATGCACAACGCCGTTACCTCAATTTCGGCTACGATATTTTCTTGAAGTTGGACGTTAAGCATAAGTTGTTGTACTCTTTTTCCTGTACTCGGTTTTGTCCCAATGGGTTTTCCGAGTAAAGGTTTTAACGAGGCAACACTTATGTTTCCTCTTTACGGTCCAATTTCATGAAATATATCATGAAAATTCGCATGGAATATAAGTCAAAGGGACGAGGAAGGCCAAGAGGGTGGTCACACCTTGAGTTATTATTAGTCAAAGATTCAATGGACTTAGTCTTATGAATTAATTAGACTTTGTTCCTTGTTATTTTCCATGCATTGTTTTTAATGCTTTCTATCGACATTCTCTCCCTATATAAACTATGTAATCTCTTTGAGAATAATCATTCAGTTTTATAAAATCTTTTTCTAAAGAAGTTTCTCTCTTGTTCTTTTGTGAACTTGTCGATCTCTTGGTGGTTAGCCAACGAAATCAAACCGGTCATTGGGTGGTTAGCTCTTTGATCACAACCGATCACTAGGTGGTTAGCCTTGTGTTCTCGCCGACTCCAAGGTGGTTAGCCGAAGAGTTCCTTCGTTCCTTAGGTGGTTAGCCTTCGGATCTGGTTTACCGAGGGTCATTCATAGCTCTCGACGCAGCCATTCGGCCAAGCAGTCCACTTCGGCCAAACTGACCACTTCGGCCAAGCTGGCCACTTCGGCCAAGCAGGCCACTTCGGCCAAGCAGGCCACTTCGGCCAAGCTGGCCACTTCGGCCAAGCAGGCCACTTCGGCCAAGCAGTCCACTTCGGCCAAGCAGTCCACTTCGGCCAAGCTGGCCACTTCGGCCAAGCTGGCCACTTCGGCCAAGCAGGCCACTTCGGCCAAACTGTCCACTTCGGCCAAGCTGTCCACTTCGGCCAAGAAGTCCACTTCGGCCAAGCAGTCCACTTCGGCCAAGCAGTCCACTTCGGCCGAACTGCCTTGCCGAAGTGAAAACCATACGAAACTGTCTGGCCGAAGTCAAAACCATACGAAACTGTCTTAGCGAAGTCAAATCTATACGAAGTTGCCTGGCCGAAGTCATTTCTATACGAAACTGTCTCGCCGAAGTGAAATCTATACGAAGTTGCCTGGCCGAAGTCATTTGTATACGTAACTGTCTTGCCGAAGTGAAATCTATACGAAGTTGCCTGGCCGAAGTCAAGTCTATACGAAGTTGCCTGGCCGAAGTCATTTCTATACGAAACTGTCTTGCCGAAGTGAAATCTATACGAAGTTGCCTGGCCGAAGTCATTTCTATACGAAACTGTCTTGCCGAAGTGAAATCTATACGAAGTTGCCTGGCCGAAGTCAAGTCTATACGAAGCCAGAAAATGAGGTGGCCGAAGTCATTTCTATACGAAACTGTCTTGCCGAAGTCAAATCTATACGGAGCTGTCTGGCCGCAGTCAAATCTACACGAAGCCAGAAGTCATTTCTATACGAAGACAACAAACCCATCTTCGGCCTACAACGATACAGAGGCCCACGAAGTCAAGACGACTTCGCTAAAAAGGAAATCCCAAAGGATTAGGAAGTTTTCCTTATCTCTTTAGGATTGACCTGGCCGACTCAAACTAGTATATATATCTATGTACATCCTTTGAAAAAGGGATCCGCAATTTACTTAGCAAAAAACCCTAGACTTTTTGCTCTCAAACTCTTGTACGAAAGCTTTTCGACACAGCTTAATAAAAAACCATCTTTGGATCTCTCCGTTCGTGGTTCATCCACAGAAATTTCATCCCCCTTAACAAACCTCCGACAAATTCTAATTGTGTTGATTTCGACTCCCACAATTTGGCGCTAGAAGGAGGGGGAATTTGAAACTTTCTTACTCCAAGGAACCACCGCACGAACGATTCGGAGAAGATGACTAGCGACGGACGAACCGACGACCCGCAGGACACAGGGATCGATGGGTCTGGAGCAACAGATGCACCAACGCCTGCAGTCTTGGAGACGAGCCCAGAGGCCCTATCACAGATCAAGACGATGCTGGAGACGCTGCTCAAGAAGGCGGAGGAGCAGGACAAGCTAAACACGACGATGACCGATAAGCTCGAAGTCCTTGCAACAGCGAGCCGAGCCCGTGGTAGAGGCTCAGGAGTTGACCTAATGAGGCGCCCTCTTCGACGTCTCAACCCAACGGCCCTTGATTTCTCAACACCCCACCATACGACGAGAACCCAGGGCGGATTGCTCCCTACAAACCAACCAATCACGACCGCAGAACTGAACGCGACACCGCAGGAGGCAAACACGCAGACTATGGGCGGAATGAATCCAGTGACCAACCTAGAGGGTGAAAACGACTCGGAACACCACCGCGAATCTGAACTCACGGGTGCTACCCAAACTCGAAACGAACGAAGCAACACCAACCTTGGCCATGATCAGGACCTCACCGAAGAGGAGGAGAACATCCTCTGGGCCCAACGAGCCCAGATCGAGGAAGAGCACAAAGCGATGATCCGAGCCCAAAAGGAGGAGATGGCCGAAATCCGGGTAGGCATGGAGCGAGCTGCCGCCGAGATGAAATTCGTTCGATCTCAGATGCATAGGGCTACTAGCAAGGCTCCCGAACTCGACCGAGTGCTTGAAGAAGCACAGAACACCCCGTTCACGGCTCAAATCACTAAGGCAAGGGTTTCTGATCCGGGGAAGATGAAGATACCAGTCTACGAAGGTAAAACTGATCCAAAGGAGCACCTGGCCGCCTTTGCAACAGCAATGGGACGAGCAAACTTCAGAGAGGGAGAAGAGGACGCTGGACAATGTCTCTTGTTCGTCGAGCACCTTAAAGGCCCAGCTCTCCAATGGTTCTCCAGACTGGGAAGAAATTCGATCGACAATTTCAATCAGCTGTCGTCGGCTTTCCTTAAACATTATGCTATATTCATGGAACGCCGGACATCCGATGCGGATCTGTGGACCATGGGGCAAGGACAGAACGAGACGTTGCGAACTTTCATCGGACGGTTCAAGACAGTGCTGTCAAAGGTAGAAGGAATCAGTGACGAAGCCGCACTGCAAGCGTTAAAGAAGGCCCTGTGGTTCGACTCCGATTTTCGGAAGGAAATTGCACTGAATGCACCAACCACGATCCAGGACGCGTTGCACCGAGCAACGGACTTTGCCTCCAACGAAGAAGAAGTGAAGATCCTAGCCCAGAAACATGGAAAGGTGAAGTCCACAAACCACCCTCCCTCTGCTCCGAACCTACCGAACAACATAAAGGGCAACCAAGGCCCTGGATACATCCAGCACGAAGGGGGATTCAAAGGAGCCCATAGCTACCAAGTTGATTCGTCAAGCTTTGGGCAAGGACGAGGTCAGGGCCGAGGAAGAGGTACATGGAGTAGCACGTGGACCAGGAACAAAGGAACTTACGACGAAACGGCTTATTGCGAACATCACCATATCTTCGGACACTCAACTGCAAATTGCCGCATCCTAGGTTTGAAACTTGCTGCCAGACTGGCGGCTGGCAAACTCAAAGGTGATATTAGCCTCAAGGACTTCGACATGGATTCCAACGCAAACCGCCCCGAACAGGCAAACGAAGATCTTCCTAAGCGAGGGAGGCATGACGACGAAGCGCCACAGTCTGGCCCGAGAAGACGGATCAACATGATAATGGGTGGATCTCACTATTGTTCGAATACCGTGTCATCGATTAAAGCTTTTCAACGACGAGCCGATGTCAGCGTTAACTGGTCCGCACCCTCCAAGTTTCTAGACGACGTAATCTCATTCGAAGATAGAGAAACTACCGGAATCGACAAACCTCACGATGACCCTCTCGTAATCGAGCTAATCATCAATGATTGCGATGTGGATAGAGTATTGGTAGACACGGGAAGCACGGTGGACATAATCTTCAAAGAGACTCTCAGAAGAATGAACGTCGACCTATCTGAAGTAACGGCAACTCCAAAACCATTGACTGGATTCTCCGGAGAAACAACAATGACAATCGGAACAATCAAGCTACCTGTTCGGGCTGGAGAGATAACCAAAATCGTGGAGTTTTCGGTGGCCGATCACCCAGGAATCTACAACGATGCGCGCCGTGGCCTCAACATACCACATGTGCATAAAGTTCTCAACGCCTAATGGAATCCAAACCATTCGTGGAAATCAGAAGGAGTCCCGAATTTGTGTTATGGCCGAGCATAAGCTCAGAAATCCCGTAGTAGAACTCAACATGAAGACGAAGGAAAAGAGAGCCAAGCTGGATCAGCAACCTAAGTCAAAGCAAAGTTTTACGGATCACTGAGTCACTTCACATGAACTACGGAGCGGCTTGATCCTTGCAAAGGGTACGTAGGCAGCTCATCTTTGGATGGGTTCAGCTGTCCCCCTCTTTAAAAAAAGGAGGGGAGTGGGTACGTATACTCGTATACTCCCAACTTCATAATAGGCGTTAAGTCTACTTAATACAAGCTTTTCGAAGCTAAGATCATCATACCACATCCTTCACGGGTTACTAAAGTCTTAACAAAAACAGGCATCCCATTCGCATCCTTCACGGATTACTCAAAGTCCTAACTAAACAGGCACCTCATCTCACTCTCGTTGCTGCTGGCCACAGCAACGAACTACTACATCCTTTACGGATCAACTATTACATCCTAGCAGATTAAAAGCGCGCGCTATATAAATGTATATGTCCATTGTCAGAGCGGATATGCTTACGGTAGCGTATCCGTAAACCGAAATGTTCATCTTAAACCCAACAAACGAATCGTTGGTCGCAACAGTACTAGATATCCATTGTCGGAGCGGACATGTTTATGGTAACATATCCGTAAACCGAAATGCTCATCAAAAACCCAACAAACGAATCGTTGGTTGCAACAGTACTACATGTCCATTGTCGGAGCGGATATGCTTACGGTAGCGTATCCGTAAACCGAAATATTCATCTTAAACCCAACAAACAAATCGTTGGTCACAACAGTACTACGTGTCCATTGTCGGAGCGGATATGCTTACGGTAGCGTATCCGTAAACCGAAATGTTCATCTGAAAACCCAACAAACAAATCGTTGGTCGAAACACCTATGCTCATTATCAGAGCAGATATGTTTACATTAACATATCCGTGAATCGGAATGATAATCTTAAACCCAACAAACGAATCATTGGCATTAACGTTAACACAAGGTACAGTGAAATAGATCGATCCTCCTTGGATAAAAAGCATTCAGCAACGAGTTTCGGAAATAAAGAAACAACACAACAAAAAGCAAAAGCCACAAGGCAAACATAACAAGTTGATACGCATAAAGCCATCCAGGCACCATGTCTAAATAAAGTCAAGCACAACGACATAAAACGAGATAAGCCAAGCTGTAGTCTTCGGCACCTCCTTAGTAACGGGTTCGGCATCGGAGGATTCGGTCATCGTCCTGGATTCGGAAGCCCTCTTCAATCCAAGCGAAGCCAAACCAGGAGTACCCCTATTGGATCCGTGAAAGTACGAACCCCGACACTCGCCGCTAACGCTTCGACGGACTCGTTACCCAGCATAACATTGGCCGAATCCCCAGAAATCGGTGAAACCACCAAGCCGCTCTTCAACTCGGTAACCAACTTGTCAAACTCGTCGTAGCACCATCATACCTAGCTTTCCACCCTTGGAGTTTCTCAACTCCGGCCTCTAACGAGGGGGGTTCGTCGCCACGAAGCAACGCAATCAGTTCAAGGTTACCATCGACTTGGGCGAAATCGACCATGCTATTTTTCAACAACCCGTTTAAGCTCTGAATCTTCTCCTCGGCTCGATCAACCTTTGCCTGAAATTTCTTTGCCGAGCCAGAGACGAATTTGGTTGCCTAAGACCCAACACACAACTCCTTCAGCGAAAACACAAGAAGAATCAGTTCGGCGAGAATTTTTCTGCGGAAGAGTTTTCGGCAAAAACCAATTCGGCGAGAATTTTTCGGCGGATCGGCAAAAAATCACTTCGGCGAGAATTTTTCGGTGGTAAAGTTTTCGGCAAAATCACTTCGGTGAAAATTTTTCGGTGGTAAATTTTTCGGCAAAATCACTTCGGCGAGAATTTTTTCGGCGGAAAAATCTTCGGCAAAAAAGGACTTTTTCAACAAAACACGAAGCTTCGGATCGGCAATAGGGAACCTGGCTCAGCAAATTCAATGTAATCAAATTTGGCAGAATATCAAGAACGACGGACTCGGTGTCATGTCAACTGAGCTCGTACCAATCAACACGGCGCATTGATCCCAGCTTGGACTTCCTCTACCTCGGCACTATCATCACTGAAACTACCGAGCTGGGGGCTAACTGTTGGGGTCAAAACCCAGCCAGCTGCGATCAACGGAAAAATGGCTAAGTGTGGAAATGCGAAGAATCGGACAAGGCTGAAATTGTGCCTAGGTCGTTTCTGTACGAGTCCGCTTGAGCACGAGATAGGCCATTCCAACCAAGCTTTGCTCCACTTCGGCAAAGAGGAGACATCGGCAAGCTTTGGCTCACCTCGGCGTGGAGACTTCGGCGGAGAAAGGAAAGACTTAGGCAATCTCTGTTGTTGGGGTCAAAACCCACTCAGCTGTGATCAATGGGAAAATGGCCAAGTATGGAAATACGAAGAATCGAACATGGCCGAAATTGTGCCTCAGTCATTTCTGTACGAGTCCACTTAAGCACAAGAGGGGCCATTCTGGCCAAAGCAGCTCCATTTCCGGCCAAGGAAGCTTCACTTCGGCAGCTTCACTTCGGCAAGGCTTTGTCTCCACTTAGGCAAGCTTCGCTCCACTTAGGCAAGCTTTGTCTCCACTTAGGCAAGCCTTGCTCCGCTTAGGCAGGCTTTGTCTCCGCTTAGGCAGGCTTTGTCTCCACTTAGGCAAGCTTTGTCTCCACTTAGGCAAGCCTTGCTCCGCTTAGGCAAGCTTTGTCTCCGCTTAAGCAAGCTTTGTCTCCACTTAGGCAAGCCTTGTCTCTGCTTAGGCAAGCTTTGTCTCCGCTTAGGTAAGCCTCGAAGGAAGCATCGCTTCGGCATAGCCACTTCGGCAAAGGAGACTTCGGCAAGCCTAGTCACTTCGGCAGCGTCACTTCGGCAAGCCTAGCCACTTCGGCAGCTTCACTTCGGCAAGCCTAGCCACTTTGGCAATGGAGACTTCGGCAAGCCTAATCACTTCGGCAGTGTCACTTCGGCAGCGTCACTTCGGCAAGCCTAGCCACTTCGGCAAAGGAGACTTCGGCAAGCCTAATCACTTCGGCAGCGTCACTTCGGCAAACCTAGCCACTTCGGCAGCTTCACTTTGGCAAGCCTAGCCACTTCGGCAAAGGAGACTTCGGCAAGCCTAATCACTTCGGCACGGAGATTTTGGCAAGCCTAGCTCACATCGGCACGGAGACTTCGGCAAGCCAAGCTCACTTCGGCAAGCCAAGCTCACTTCAGCACGGAGACTTCAGCAAGCCAAGCTCGCTTCGGCATGGAGACTTCGGCAAGCCAAGCTCACTTCGGCAGCCTCACTTCGGCAAACAACTCGCGGTCATCGGCCATGACCCACGGTCTTCGGCCATGACCCGCGGTCTTCGGCCACAACCCACGGAGACTTTGGCCATGACCCACGGTCTTCAGCCATGATCCGCGGTCTTCGGCCATGACCCACGGAGACTTCGGCCATGACCCGCGGTCTTCGGCCATGACCCACGGAGACTTCGGCAACAACTCGCGGTCATCGGAGACCCACGGAGACTTCGGCCATGACCCGCGGTCTTCGGCCATGACCCGCGGTGACTTCGGCCATGACCCGCGGTCTTCGACCATGACCCGCGGTCTTCGGCCATGACCCACGGAGACTTCGGCCATGACCCACGGTCTTCAGCCATGACCCGCGGTCTTCGGCCATGACCCACGGAGACTTTGGCAAGCAACCCGCGGTCATCGGCCATGACCCACGGTCTTCGGCAAGCAACCCGCGGTCTTCGGCCACTTCGGCCAAGCTGGCCACTTCGGCCAAGCTGGCCTCTTCGGCCAAGCTGGCCACTTCGGCCAAGCAGTCCACTTCGGCCAAGCTGGCCACTTCGGCCAAGCTGGCCACTTCGGCCAAGCAGGCCACTTCGGTCAAGCAGGCCACTTCGGCCAAGCTGGCCACTTCGGCCAAGCAGTCCACTTCGGCCAAGCTGGCCACTTCGGCCAAGCTGGCCACTTCGGCCAAGCAGGCCACTTCGGCCAAGCAGGCCACTTCGGCCAAATTGTCCACTTCGGCCAAGAAGTCCACTTCGGCCAAGCAGTCCACTTCGGCCAAGCAGTCCACTTCGGCCGAACTGCCTTGCCGAAGTGAAAACTATAGGAAACTGTCTGGCCGAAGTCAAAACCATACGAAACTGTCTTGGCGAAGTCAAATCTATACGAAGTTGCCTGGCCGAAGTCATTTCTATACAAAACTGTCTCGCCGAAGTGAAATCTATACGAAGTTGCCTGGCCGAAGTCATTTGTATACGTAACTGTCTTGCTGAAGTGAAATCTATACGAAGTTGCCTGGCCGAAGTCAAGTCTATACGAAGTTGCCTGGCCGAAGTCATTTCTATACGAAACTGTCTTGCCGAAGTGAAATCTATACGAAGTTGCCAGGCCGAAGTCATTTCTATACGAAACTGTCTTGCCGAAGTGAAATCTATACGAAGTTGCCTGGCCGAAGTCAAGCCTATACGAAGCCAGAAGACGAGGTGGCCGAAGTCATTTCTATACGAAACTGTCTTGCCGAAGTCAAATCTATACGGAGCTGTCTGGCCGCAGTCAAATCTACACGAAGCCAGAAGTCATTTCTATACGAAGACAACAAACCCATCTTCGGCCTACAACGATACAGAGGCCCACGAAGTCAAGCCGACTTCGCAAAAAAGGAAATCCCAAAAGATTAGGAAGTTTTCCTTATCTCTTTAGGATTGACCTGGCCGACTCAAACTAGTATATATATCTATGTACATCCTTTGAAAAAGGGATCCGCAATTTACTTAGCAAAAAACCCTAGACTTTTTGCTCTCAAACTCTTGTACGAAAGCTTTTCGACACAGCTTAATAAAAAACCATCTTTGGATCTCTCCGTTCGTGGTTCATCCGCAGAAATTTCATCCCCCTTAACAAACCTCCGACAAATTCTAATTATGTTGATTTCGACTCCCACACGTGTAAGCATGGATGGAAAGAAGAAGGCCGAGTTGGTGAAACAAATGCATGAGAAGGCAAAACAGAACATCGAGCGTAAGACCGACCTATACCGCAAACATGCCAACAAAGGGCGGCACAAGAAAACGTTCGAACCCGGCGATCTCGTTTGGATCTACTTACGAAAGGAGAGGTTCCCAAAAGAACGGACTCCTACAAAATTGATCTCCACGGTTTTGGAAAAGATCAATGACAACTCCTACAAAATTGATCTCCAAGGTAAGTACTCCGTTAGCTCTAGCTTCAATATTGCTGATATCATTCCTTTTGTTGCAGATCAAGACGATTTGAGGACAAATCCTTTTCAAGAGGAGGGGGATGATGCGATCATGGACGAGCATACTTTGGACAAGGAAGCTTTGAGCGTACCCGAAGGTCCCGTTACGCGGTCCAAGACAAGGAAGCTTGCCGGAGCTGTTCAGAAGTTACTTAATGATATTCGGATCAAGGAAGAAGATCAGCTTATGCACAACGCCGTTACCTCAATTTCGGCTACGATATTTTCTTGAGGTTGGACGTTAAGCATAAGTTGTTGTACTCTTTTTCCTGTACTCGGTTTTGTCCCAATGGGTTTTCCGAGTAAAGGTTTTAACGAGGCAACACTTATGTTTCCTCTTTACGGTCCAATTTCATGAAATATATCATGAAAATTCGCATGGAATATAAGTCAAAGGGACGAGGAAGGCCAAGAGGGTGGTCACACCTTGAGTTATTATTAGTCAAAGATTCAATGGACTTAGTCTTATGAATTAATTAGACTTTGTTAATTTCCATGCATTATTTTTAGTACCTTGTTATTTTCCATGCATTGTTTTTAATGCTTTCTATCTACATTCTCTCCCTATATAAACTATGTAATCTCTTTGACAATAATCATTCAGTTTTATAAAATCTTTTTCTAAAGAAGTTTCTCTCTTGTTCTTTTGTGAACTTGTCGATCTCTTGGTGGTTAGCCAACGAAATCAAACCGGTCATTGGGTGGTTAGCTCTTTGATCACAACCGATCACTAGGTGGTTAGCCTTGTGTTCTCGCCGACTCCAAGGTGGTTAGCCGAAGAGTTCTTTCGTTCCTTAGGTGGTTAGCCTTCGGATCTGGTTTACCGAGGGTCATTCATAGCTCTCGACGCAGCCATTCACTTCCACCTCGTTTATCCAAGGATCTATCTATTTCAATACCAACAAGAGTGTGCATTCCTTTGGGAGATCGTATCACAAGCCTTGTCTCTGCTTAGGCAAGCTTTGTCTCCGCTTAGGTAAGCCTTGAAGGAAGCATCGCTTCGGCAAGCCTAGCCACTTCGGCAAAGGAGACTTCGGCAAGCCAAGCTCACTTCGGCACGGAGACTTCGGCAAGCCTAGTCACTTCGGCACGGAGACTTCGGCAAGCCTAGCCACTTCGGCAAGCCTAGTCACTTCGGCGAAGGAGACTTCGGCAAGCCTAGATCACTTCGGCAAGCCTTGTTTCCACTTAGGCAAGCCTTGTCTCCAGTTAGGCAAAACTTCAGCCAGACATTGTGCCTAAGTCCTTTGCGTACGAGTACACTTAGGCACGACTCACATCGGCAAGGAGGGAGAGATTTCGGCGCTTCGGCCGAAGGCCACTTCGGCAAGAAGGGAGAGACTTGGGCGCTTCGGCCGAAGGCCACTTCGGCAACGACCCGCGACTTCGGCAACAACCCGCGGCTTCGGCAATGACCCGCGGCTTCGGCGATGACCCGCGGCTTCGGCAACAACCCGCGGCTTCGGCAACACCCAACGGCTTCGGCAACGACCCGCGGCTTCGGCAATGACCCGCGGCTTCGGCGACGACCCGCGGCTTCGGCAACAACCCGCGGCTTTGGCAACACCCAACGGCTTCGGCAATGATCCGCGGCTTCGGCAACGACCCGCGGCTTCGGCGACGACCCGCGGCTTCGGCGACAACCCGCGGCTTCGGCAACAACCCACGGCTTTGATAACGAACCCCAGCTTCGCCTACAACCCGCGGCTTCGGCAACGATACATGACATCGGCCACGATCCACTTCGGCAAGCGTCCCCACTTCGGCATAGGGACATCGGCAATACGCAACCCCATTTCGGCACGGCCGCGACTTCGGCAATACGCAGCCCCACTTCGGCACGGCCGCGACTTCGGCACGGCCGCGACTTCGGCACGGCCGCGACTTCGGCACGGCCGCGACTTCGGCACAGTCCCACTTCGGCACGGCCGAAAGCACTTCGGCCAACGAGCTCACTTCGGCCGTGATACGAATCCACTTAGGCGCGATACGAGCTCATTTCGGCCGAAGTCTTTTCTATACGAAACTGTTTGGCCGAAGTCAAAACCATACGGAGCTGTCTTGCCGAAGTCAATTCTATACGAAGCCAGAAAACGATGCGGCCGAAGTCAATTCTATACTAAGCCAGAAAACGACGCGGCCGAAGTCATTCCTATACGAAGCCAGAAAACGACGCGGCCGAAATCATTTCTATACGAAGCTAGAAGACGACGCGGTCGAAGTCATTTTTATACGAGGACGACAAGCCCATCTTCGGCCCGCGATGGGTCAAAGGCCCACGAAGCCAAGCCGACTTGCTAAAACGGAAATCCCGAAGGATTAGGAAGTTTTCTTAATCCCTTTGGGATTGACCTGGCGAACTCGAACGACTATATATATCTATGTACATCCCTTGAAAAAGGGATCCGCAATTTACTTAGCAAAAAAACCCTAGACTTTTTTGCTCTCAAACTCTTGTACGAAAGCTTTTCGACACAGCTTAATAAAAAACCATCTTTGGATCTCTCCGTTCGTGGTTCATCCGCAGAAATTTCATCCCCCTTAACAAACCTCCGACAAATTCTAATTGTGTTGATTTCGACTCCCACAATTTGGCGCTAGAAGGAGGGGGAATTTGAAACTTTCTTACTCCAAGGAACCACCGCACGAACGATTCGAAGAAAATGACTAGCGACGGACGAACCGACGACCCGCAGGACACGGGGATCGATGGATCTGGAGCAACAGATACACCAACGCCTGCAGTCTTGGAGACGAGCCCAGAGGCCCTATCACAGATCAAGACGATGCTGGAGACGCTGCTCAAGAAGACGGAGGAGCAGGACAAGCTAAACACGATGATGACTGATAAGCTCGAAGTCCTTACAACAGCGAACCGAGCCCGTGGTAGAGGCTTAGGAGTTGACCTAATGAGGCGCCCTCTTCGACGTCTCAACCCAACGGCCCTGGATTTCTCAACACCCCACTATACGACGAGAACCCAAGGCGGATTGCTCCCTACAAACCAACCAACCACGACCGCAGAACTGAACGCGACACCACAGGAGGCAAACACGCAGACTATGGGCGGAATGAATCCAGTGATCAACCTGGAGGATAACCCAGAGGGTGAACACGACTCGGAACACCGCCGCGAAGCTAAACTCACGGGTGCGACCCAAACTCGAAACGAACAAAGCAACACCAACCTCGGCCATGACCAGGACCTCACCGAAGAGGAGGAGAACATCCTCTGGGCCCAACGAGCCCAGATCGAGGAAGAACGCAAAGCGATGATCCAAGCCCAAAAGGAGGAGATGGCCGAAATCTGGGCAGGCATGGAGCGAGCTGCCACTGAGATGAAATTCGTTCGATCTCAGATGCATAGGGCTACTACCAAGGCTCCCGAGCTTGACCGAGTGCTTGAAGAAGCACAGAACACCCCATTCACGACTCGAATCACTAAGGCAAGGGTTTCTGATCCGGGGAAGATGAAGATACCAGTCTACGAAGGTAAAACTGATCCAAAGGAGCACTTAACCGCCTTCGCAATAGCAATGGGACGAGCAAACTTCAGAGAAGGAGAAGAAGACGCTGGACAATGTCTCTTGTTCGTTGAGCACCTTAAAGGCCCTGCTCTCCAATGGTTCTCCAGGCTGGGAAGAAATTCGATCGACAACTTCAATCAGCTGTCGTCGGTATTCCTTAAACATTATGCTATATTCATGACGCCAACATCGATGC
>OVBL01000748.1:0-28837 GCA_900406555.1 Pseudoturritis turrita
ACCTCACAATGACCCACTCGTTATCGAACTGATTGTGACGAATCACGGCATTGCCCGAGTGTTGATAGATATGGGAAGTTTCGTTGACATCATTGTCCGAGAAACTTTAAGATGCATGGAGATCAGCCTTTCCGAAGTGACAACAACTCTGAAGCGACTGGCAGAATTTTCGGGAGAAACGATAATGACCCTCGGAATGATCAGCTACCAATCCAAGCCGGAGGAGTAACAAAAATCATAGATTTTTCAGTCGTTGGTCACCCTGCGATATACAATGTAATCGTGGAAACATCTTGGATAAATTCTATGAGAGTTGTCTCGTCAACTTACCATCTTTGCATAAAATTCCCGATGCTAAGCGGAATCAAGACCATTCGCGCAAATAAGAAAGAGTCCCGAATTTATTTTTGGGCTGAGCATAAGCTTCAGAATCCCGTAACATAATCGAACGTAAAGACGAAGCGAAGGAAGTTGAAGACAAATTGGGAAGCGGAAAACAAGCTAGCCAAGATTTTATAGCAATTACAGATCATAGAGGCTTTCGAAGAAGAAAATTGATCAACTTGCGACCCCGTAATCTCAGTATGTATAGATGATAATCATCCAGAATGATGCGTTGAGATCAGAGCCAAACTGGTCAAAGCCATTAAAGGAGTGCTAATCTCCTTTTTAAAAGAAAAAGTGCACACTTTCCCTTGGACAGCAGAAGATATGCTTGGCATCGGCATCGACGTAACATGCCATGAGCTGAACGTAGATCCAAATTTTAAACCAGGAAAACAAAAGAGAAGAAAGCTGGGCTCCGAGAGGGAAAATGCTATGAACGAGGAAGTAGAGCGACTGTTGAAGGTCGGGTCGATCATCGAGGTGAAGTATCCCGATTGGCTTGCCAATCCCGTCGTAGTGAAGAAGATGAACAGAAAATGGCGAGTGTGTGTCGATTTCACTGATCTGAATAAAGCATGTTTGAAAGACAGTTTCTCCACACATTAACCGCCTAGTTGAAGCAACGGCTAGAAATAAGCTTCTGCCATTCATGGATGCTTTCATAGGTTACAACAAAATCCTTATGAATCCCGGTGACAGGGAGAAGACTGCTTTCATAACAGATCGTGGGATATATTGCTACAAAGGATGCCATTCGGTCTCAAAAATGTTGTGGCAATTTATTAGCGCACTTGTAGCTCGGCAGTCCACCGGGTGGGTTTGTTTATCCTTCCAGTTTCGAGTGTTCGTAAACAAGATGTTCTCAGAACAGCTCGAAAAAATGATGGAGGTATACATAGACGACATGCTGGTAAAGTCACTCAAAGAGAAGGATCACGTTGCCCACCTAAAAGAATGTTTACAACAGTTGAACTTACACAACATAAAGCTCAACCCGACCAAGTGCAGATTCGCAGTGACGTCCAGAGAATTCCTTGGATATCTAGTCATCCACCGAGGTATCAAAGCAAATCTGAAGCAAATCATTGCTCTGATACAAATGGTTTCACCAAAGACGAAGCGCGAAGTTCAGTGACTCACAGGACGTATCGCAACACTAAACCGATTTATTTCACGATCTACTGATAAATGCTTGCCATTCTACGACACTCTGAGAGGCAAAAAAAAAGTTTGAGTGGACCGATAAGTGTGAAGAGGCATTCCAGCAGCTGAAAAACTATTTAGCGAATCGTTCGATCCTTGAAAAGCCTGTTAAGGGAGAGCCCCTATTTCTGTACACCGTAATTTCTGCCACCGCAGTGTATGGAGTGCTCGTCAGAGAAGAACGAAGCGAGCAGAGACCCAGTTTCTACGTCAGCCAGACCCTAACAGACGCATAAACTCGATATTCACAAATGGAGAAGTTAGCACTCGCTGTGGTGATGTCTGCTCGGAAGCTAAGGCCGTATTTCAAGTCACACTCTGTCGTGGTATTAACGACTTTCCCTCTCTGGAACTTCTTGCACAGCACGAGTCAATCCGAAAAGCTGGCGAAATGGGCAGTAATACGCAGCGAATACGATATCGAGTACCGGAGCAAAACCTGCGCAAAATCCCAAGTATTGGCAGATTTCGTAGTCGAACTCCTAGCAGAAGGAACGGAAGATCTAACCCAGGGCTCTGTATGGACACTTCACGTCGATGGCTCATCTTCAAAACAAAGATCCGGTGTGGGAATTCAATTAACGTCCCCAACTGGAGAAATTTTGGAGCAGTCATTTCGGCTGGCCTTCCGCGCATCAAACAATGAGGCAGAATCTGAAGTCTTCATCCCCGGTCTAAAGCTAGACCATGGAATCAAAGTCATGAGCATTCAAGCATTTTGTGATTCCGAGCTGGTCGCAAACCAATTCAACGGAGAATATACAGCAAGAGATGAAATGATGGAGGCTTATCTAAAAGTTGTCCAAGGATTGGTGGCGAAGTTCAAAGAATTCACATTAACTCGGACATCTCGTGGTGAAAATACCACGGCATATGTGTTAGCAGCTCTGGCATCGACTTCTGATCCGGGTTTGAAGAGAGTCATTCCGGTGGAATTAATTGAACGTCCAAGCATTGACATCCCCGAGACCGTTCACTTAATCAAACCAACGGAAGAGAAACCCGAAGATGATAACCCGCTACCTGGAGATGTTATAGATGATATGGAAGAAGATACGAAACCGGTAGAAACATAATACAGCCGCGACAAAGAATGGATGGGAGCAATCCGTGTCTACATCATGGATGGAGAGGTGCCATCTGACAAATTGGCTGCACGAAAACTCAAGGCCCAGGCAGCTCGTTACATTTTGTTAGATGGAGAGGTTTTCAAGTGGAGAATCTAGGGACCGTTAATGGCATGCGTCGAAGGCACAGAGGCCAGGAAAATCGTGGAAGAGGTCCATGGCGGCTCTTGTGGGACTCACTATGATGGAAGGGCCCTTGCAATCAAGATAAAGTTCTCCGCTAAGTGTGAAAAATGTCAAAGGCACTCTCCGACGATTCATCAACCAACTGAGCTATTGTCATCAATTTCAGCACCATACCCTTTTATGCGATGGTCAATGGACATAATCGGGCCCCTACATAAATCCAAGAAGAAGAGATTTTTGCGAGTTCTAGCGGATTACTTCTCCAAATGGGTCGAAGCCGACTCTTACGCCAGCATAAAGGACGCCAGGTGGAACACTTCGTCTAAAAAATATCATATGCTGACATGAAGTCCAATACAAAATTGTCACGAAAAATGGCTCACAATTCATCTTTATCCGTTTCTAAACTTTTTGCGAGAAATGAAAGATATGGCTCAGCAAGTCCACGCTGTATTTTCTGCAGGGTAACAGCCAGGCAGAAGCAGCAAATAAAACGATCCTTGATGGCCTGAAGAAATGCCTTGATGCAAAGAAAGGACGCTGAGCTGGCGAACTTGAAGGAGTCTTGTGGTCTTACCGAACGACCCTGCGATGAGCCACTAGAGAAACACCATTCGCCCTTATCTATTGGATGGAATCTGTAATTCCATCCGAAGTAGAGTTTCCCAGGGTTTGCCGCAAACTTCTCCCCGGACAAAAAGGCTTGAATCATCTAATGCTGCTCGACGAGCTGGACTTGGTGAATGAGCGGCGCGATCAAGCCCTTATTCGAATACAGAACTATCAACAAGCAACTGCCAAGTACTATAACACCAACGTTCGAAGCCAGAAGTTCAACTAAGGACATTTGGTCCTGCGGAAAGTGTTCCAGAACACATCATAAAGAAATGTTGGAAAGTTAGGAGCCAACTGGGAATGACCTTACAAAGTCATCAAAGTAGTCCGCCGGGGAGTGTACGAGCTCGCTAACATGACTGACATTCCAGTACCAAGATCTTGGAACGTAATGCATCTGAAAAAGTACTATCACTAAGCCATATCATCCATGAACTACGGGGCGGCTTGATCCCCAAAAGGGCTACGTAGGCAACCAATCTTAGGATGGGTTCAGTTGCCCCCCTCCTCCTAAAAACGGGGGAGTGGGTACGTATACACTTATACTCCCATTTCTTGTAATGAGATCTTTCGTAAACATCAAGTCCTATCAAAATAGATACTTTGGTATACTTATCGCCTCGAAAAATACCAAGTCTTATCAAAACAGACTAGCTTTTCTTTTTTGTTTGTTGCTGGCCATAACGACGAACTTCTACATCCTTTATGGATTTTAACCACTACATCCTCTACGTATCTAAGAGCGCTATATAAACTTCCATGTCTACTATCAGAGCGGGCACGTAAGTGGAAATATGCTCGTGAACCGAAGTAAACATTCAAATCCCAGTAAAAACTCATTTCTTAACACGTTGGTCTTTAACATCTCAAAGCATAACACTTCGGTTCAAATTGATAAGTAAACGAGCCGAAAGATAGTCAAAAATCTTTCAAATCATATTAATGGATAAACCATCCATGCATCTCATTCTTAAGTAAGATCATAAACAAAGACAAGAAAACATAACAATGTGTAAAGAAACGCTAGGGGAGATTGACGGAAGGAGTGCCAATGTTAGACCCAGAAAAGTCCCTTACACCGACGGAAGCCGCAGCATTTTCTATTGGCTCGGAGGGAAGCATCGAGTCAACCGAGTCAGATGAGTCTGGGACATTTTTAGCTCGTCTTTCAACTCCAGCTCAATCTTTTCAAATTCTTCATGAGCTCCAGCTACACCAGCTTGATATATCATGGTTTTCACCGGTTTTCAACCATGATATCCGTTGTTTTATCGAGTCAAAGTGTGTTTTTAGAGTCTTTTATTTCTTTTATCTAGTCTCTATAGGTTTTAAGTCGTTTTGGAGGAAACACGGCATTTTGGGTGCAATTGGACTTATGAAGATGTGGGATCATGATGAAGCTTTGGAAACCTTGTGTTATTTGAAAGGCTTTCCTTGATTGGATTGCAATTAAAGTTGGAGACAAAATAGCCACTTGAGTTAGCTTTCATTTGGAGGTGGATTGAAGTCATTCCGATCAACGGTTAGAAAGTTATGCCATTTTTAACGAAGATATGTCAATCTGGCGAGTAGAAGAAGCATGCGTAGGAATTTTTCAGACCAGTCCAGATTGATCCATCCAGAAAAATCTGGCGCACAAGAATTTTCCAGACCAATCCAGATTGATCCATCCAAATCTGGATCGATCCATCCAGACAAATCTGGCGCGCAGGAATTTTCCAGACCAAGCCAGATTGATCCATCCAAACTTGGATCGATCCATCCAGACAGATCTGGCGCACAGGAATTTTCCAGATCGAGCCAGATCGATCCATCCAATTCTGGACCTGACGTTTTTCCACCTGATTAATTTATCTTCATTACTTGATTTCCTGAGAAATTTCCTGGACCTGACGTTTTTCCACCTGATAAACAACCGTTTTATTTGCATTGTTATTTAGTTTACTTCATACTCGCTTAGCTGAATTCGAAACGAAAAAGTCTATCGTGAGGTTCTTGAGTCCTTGTGGATTCGACCCCTAAGTACTGCATTGATCTCTTAATTTGAGAGAGTAGCTCTAGGGATTTTAATTTGAACAATATCAAATTTTGGCGCCGTTGCCGGGGACTCTTTTGAGTTTCCGATAGATTTAAGTGTAGAATTTAGACTAAGTTTTTATTTTAAAGTTCTACTCACATCGTTCTATCTTTTTGTCCTGTGTGCTTTAGGTGTATGCCTAATCATGTTACCAGGAGCAACAAGGACAATCAGCTTTTGTTTCTTCCGAATCAGGAGCTTGCGAGGATAGAACGAGCAAACAGAAAAGCAAAGAAACCAGTGGAGATGGTTAATCCTGTGATTTTACGTCAGGACGAAGCTGGTGTTCTCAGGGACCAAGAGGGTCATGTTTGCAACGAGCAAGGGCAGAGATTGGATGGAGATGGAAACCCCATCGTGGCAGTTGCTGTTGAGAACGCGCAGGCACACGCGCACACTGGGAGAGTAATGACGCTTGGGGATTACAACAGACCTGATGAGTTTTATGCGAATAGGTCTGCGATCAGACTTCCTACCTTTGCTAGGAACGATTTTGAGTTGAAGCCGTCCTACTACACGCTGGTTGGTTAACATCCTTTCCATGGATTGGTTCATGAACACCCTATGGACCATATTGAGAGGTTCGAGGACTTGGTAACTAGCATGAAGCATAATGGAGTCAGCTATGACTATCTCTTTTGTAAGCTTTTCCCACACTCCCTTAGTGGTTACCAATAGGATCTCTCACCAATTGGGAAGATACCAAGAAGGTGTTTTTGCGTAACTTCTAAGGTGATGCGAGATTAGAAGATTTAAGGAACAACATCTCTCAGTTTATGCAGAGACCGAGTGAAGCATTCAAAGCTGCATGGGTGCGATTCAGAGCTTACCAACGAGATTGTCCGCATCATGGTTTCAGTGAGGTTCAGTTGTTGGGTATTTTCTTCAGGGGCGTAGATGGGAGATATCAGATGGCTCTTGACTCTGCAAGTAATGGGAATTTCAACACGCGTTCCCCCGAAGAAGCCTATGTGTTGATTGAGAACTTGGCGTCTAGCAATAGCACCAAGAATGCTGATTTTGAGAGGCAGAAGCAAGCTGGAAACATAGATGGAAAACAGTTTCCTGAGTTGAAAAATAAGTTAGATTCAGTTCACAGCATTTTGGTGAACAAGAAGTCGGTTCAGTTTGCTGCAGAGGTTGAGACTTTCGAGCCCGAAGAAGAAATTGAAGAGGATGTCAACTATATAGGTGGAACTGGTTTTCAGAGATTTGGAAATCAACAAGGCCGAGGTGGTTACAATGGCTACGGTCAGAGGAGTAACTTTACGGGTAATCAGAACTCGTTTTGGTATGACTCTAAGGCTCAGAATCAGAAGCCTTTCCAGAACAACAACAATTTCAGCAGGACTTATGGATCTTCATCTTACCAAACACCTCCTGCACCAACAGATGAAAGTGAGATGAAATTTATGCTTGAGCAGATACTAGAGGGACAGCAGAAGATCACGGTTGACTTTAATGGGAAAATCGATGCCATGTACACTGATTTGAATGGTAAGTTCGACGCCTTGAACACTCATGTCAAGAAGCTAGATACTCAGGTTGCGCAGACTGCTGGGTCTGTGAGAAGACAAGATGGAGTCCTTCTAGGAAGAACAGACACTAATCCGAAGTATCATTGCAATGCCATCATGTTGAGAAGTGGTAAGGAGCTTGATCCAGTGCTAAAAAAGGGCATAAGTGTTGATCAACTCGTGGAATTTGAAGAAATTGAAGAAGATTTTGCAGAAATTTTGCCTGTGTCGGTCGACACACCTGAAAGACGGGCAAAAATCGAGCCCAGACGGACCATAATCGAGCTCGGTCGACACAAGTGGAGTGTGTCGGTCGACACCTTCTGAAGACATGCAAAAATCATCTGTGTCGACCAACGCACTTCCCTGTGTCGGTCGACACAAGCACCCACAGAAAACCGATGAAGCTGGATTTTCGACTAAGGACAGAACTGGGGTCCCTGTGTCGACCAACACACCTCCTTGCGTTGGTCGACACACCGAGCCAGCAGCGACATATTTCAGAGAAGCTAAAAACTTCAGTGGAGCGAGTCTACAAGCCTAGGGTTCCATTCCCAAGAAATCCTAGGAAGTCAAAGCAGGAGCTGTATGAAGCTAAGTGCAAGGCCATGATGGACAAACTCACCATTGAGATTCCTTTGATTGATGCTATCAAGACTACTCCGGTGGTTAAGAGGTGTTTGAAGAAGATGCTTACGCAGGATATGAGAGAAGAGGAAGGTGTGATGATGATCTCTGAGGTTTGCAGTGCCGTGATTCAGAACAGGATACCAGAGAAACTTAAAGATCCGGGAAGCTTCGTTTTGGATTGCTCTATTTTCATGGATAGGTTCAAGAATTCGCTGTGTGATCTGGGGTCAGGTGTTAGTTTGATGCCTTACTCGGTTGCTGTGGGACTTGGGATGACTGAGTTCACACCCACTAGGATTTCTCTAATTCTGGCTGATCGGAGTGTGGGGATTCCCGAGGGTCTTTTAGAAGATGTGCCCGTAAGAATTGGCGATTGCATGATCCCCACGGATTTCATAGTTCTGCGGTACACCATTGAGCCTAAGGATCCTCTTATCCTGGGCAAGCCTTTCTTGGCTATAGCTGGTGCCCTCATTGACGTGCGAGGGGGCAAACTATCTTTGAATGTGGGAGATCTAGTGATGAGTTTTGACATGGACAAGCTGGTAAAGCGACCCACCATTGACGGACAGACTTACTACGTGGATACCCTTAGCGATCTCGCAGAGGAAATCTTTCATGAGATGCACCCTACGGACCCTTTAGAGAGAGCTTTGATCAGTTCTACGCGAGAGATGGAGCATCTAGACGACATTATTGTTGTGTATGTCAAGATGTTGGATGCTAGTGAGCGTGTGATGCAGTTGGTCGCTCACGAGGAGCTCATTGATACATCACCCAAAGCCGCGACATTGAGTGATTGGAGCGAAGATAAAGCTCCTAAAATCGAGCTCAAACAACTCCCTACAGGGCTAAGGTATGTGTTTCTTGAACCAAATTCCACTTATCCTATTATTGTCAACGCTTCCTTGAACAACGCAGAGCTCACGTTACTGCTAAGTAAGTTGCGCAAGTATCGCAAAGCTCTTGGCTATTCTCTCGATGACATTTCAAGTATCTCTCTAGACTTGTGCATGCACCGGATCCATCTCGAGGATGAGATGAAGTCGTCGATTGAGCATCAGAGGCGGCTGAATCCGAATCTGAAAGAGGTCGTTAAGAAGGAGATTCTGAAACTCCTGGAAGCTGGGATCATCTACCCTATTTCAGACAGTGATTGGGTTAGTTCGGTACACGTGGTTCCGAAGAAAGGTGGAGTTACAGTGATTAAGAATGAGAAGAATGAGCTGATTCCTACGCGGACTGTGACTGGACATAGGATGTGTATTGATTATAGGAAGCTGAATGCTGCGACAAGGAAAGATCACTTCCCGTTGCCGTTCATTGATCAGATGCTTGAGAGGTTGGCTAACCACCCCTACTACTGCTTTCGAGATGGATACTCGGGTTTCTTTCAGATTCCAATCCATCCCGAAGATCAGGAAAAGACCACGTTTACGTGTCCCTATGGTACATTTGCATATCGCAGAATGCCATTCGGACTTTGTAATGCTCCTGCGACATTCCAGAGATGTATGATGTCTATATTCACAGACATGATTGAGGATTACATGGAGGTGTTCATGGATGACTTCTCAGTCTATGGACCATCTTACCATGAGTGTTTGGAAAACTTGTGCAAGGTGCTCGCTAGATGTGAAGAGAAACACTTGGTTCTGAATTGGGAGAAGTGCCATTTTATGGTCAAGGATGGCATTGTTCTTGGGCACAGAGTTTCGCAGAATGGGATTGAGGTTGATCGAGCAAAGATTGAGGTTATGATGAATCTGCAGGCACCAGATTCAGTTAAGGCTGTGAGGAGTTTTCTGGGGCACGCCGGTTTTTATAGGAGATTCATCAAAGATTTCAGCAAGCTCGCTAGACCGTTGACTGCTTTGTTGTGTAAGGATGTGAAATTTGAGTTCGATGCTGATTGCCAATCAGCTTTCGAACGGATCAAGCAAGCATTAGTGAACGCTCCAATTGTGAGTTCGCCAGACTGGGATTTGCCTTTCGAGGTGATGTGTGATGCCAGCGATTTTGCGGCCGGGGCTGTTCTGGGGCAGAAGAAGGATAAGAAACTTCATGCTATTTATTACGCTAGCAGAACACTAGATGATGCGCAGAGGAATTACGCGACTACGGAGAAAGAGTTGTTGGCTGTGGTGTTTGCGTTTGAGAAATTCCGTTCATATTTGGTTGGTTCTAAGGTGATAGTACACACAGATCACTCAGCTCTGAAGTACTTGATGCAGAAAAAGGATGCAAAACCGAGGCTGTTGAGATGGATTCTGCTTCTCCAAGAGTTTGATATTGAAGTTCGAGACAAGAAGGGAGTTGAGAATGGAGTTGCTGATCATCTTTCTAGGATTAGATTGAAGATGATGTTCCAATCAATGATTTTCTGCCTGAGGAGAATGTCTACAATGTTGAGATTGGTCAAATTTCGGATTTGGAGGAAAAACAGCGAAATTGTCGAGTTGAGGTGTCTGTGTCGACCAACACAGCCGTGTGCGTTGGTCGACACAGGTCGAACACGAACCCAAAATTTTCTACGAGCCAAATCGATGACTACAACATGGATATATGCGCCGTGACTCTTCCCAATCGACCGTGGTATGCTGATATTGCCAATTACCTTGCTGCTGAAGATGAGCCCGAGAATTTCACGGGATATGCCAAGAAGAAATTTTTGAGAGACATTAGAAGGTTCTATTGGGATGAACCTTACCTGTACAAGTACTGCGCGGATGGCATGTACAGAAGATGCATCGCTGAGACTGAAGTTCCAGATGTACTATTTCATTGTCATGGTTCTAAGTATGCTGGGCACTTCGCGACTTTTAAGACAGTGTCTAAGGTTCTCCAAGCCGGGTTTTGGTGGCCTACGATGTTCAAAGATGCTAATGCATTCATAGCTCAATGTGATGCTTGCCAGCGAAAGGGGAAGATTAGCAAAAGGCATGAGATGCCACAGAACTTCATCCTCGAGGTTGAGGTGTTTGATTGCTGGGGTATCGATTTTATGGGACCGTTTCCTTCATCTTACGGGAATCGGTATATTTTGGTTGCTGTAGACTATGTGTCTAAGTGGGTGGAAGCTAACGCTAGCCCGACCAATGATGCCTCTGTGGTTCGTAAGCTGTTTAAGACCATAATCTTCCCTCGATTTGGAGTACCTCGGATTGTGATAAGTGATGGTGGTTCTCACTTTATCAATAGGGTTTTCGAGAAGCTGCTGAAGAAGCATGGTGTGCATCACCGTGTAGCTACTCCTTACCATCCACAGACGAGTGGACAAGTCGAGGTTTCGAACAGACAAATCAAGGAGATTTTGGAGAAGACCGTGGGTAGGACTAGGAAGGATTGGTCTACAAAGCTGGATGATGCTCTATGGGCCTACAGGACCGCGTTCAAAATGACACTTGGGACCACGCCATTCCATCTTCTCTACGGGAAAGCTTGCCACCTCCAAGTTGAGTTGGAACACAAAGCAGCATGGGCGGTCAAGATGATGAATTTCGACATCAAGTCTGCTGCAGAGAGGCGATTGATTCAGCTAATGAACTGGATGAAATCAGATGTCATGCCTATGAAAACTCTAAGTTATGCAAGGAGCGAACAAAGGCATATCATGATAAGAAGATCATCTCCAGGAACTTCAAACCGAATGATCAGGTACTTCTGTATAACTCTCGTTTACAATTATTTCCTGGAAAATTGCGTTCTCGTTGGTCAGGCCCTTTCACTATCAAAGAGGTCCGACCATATGGTGCCATCGTCTTGACAAGTGCTGAAGGCAAAGAGTTCACAGTGAACGGCCAAAGGGTGAAACATTACTGGGCAAAAGCCAAAACTCCATCAGGACACGTTGTGTCTCTAACTGATGCACCCGCTGCCTAACCACCTTGCAGTCGAGCTAATGATGTTAAACAAGCGCTTGGTGGGAGGCAACCCACCTGTAAGTCTGTAAATATGATTTCAGAGTCTTGTTTTCTTTTTATTTTGGGATTTTGGTGTTTTTGTACAGAAAAATTCGGGACTTTTTGTCGTCCATAAGTCTCTGTGTCGATCGACACCAGGGTGTGCATCGCTCGACACGTACGGCCACGCCACAGGTAAGATTTGTGTGTATATGTGGATCGGTCGATACCGCTAGAAATTTTCGCGTGTGTCAATCAACACACACGTATGCATCGCTCGACACAGGTACTAATTCCTGCTTCTTTCTATTTCCTCAATTTTTTTTATCATTTTTATCCGAGCCTATACTTCAATAACACTGGGGACAGTGTTGTTCAAGTCTGGGGGAGGTGGTTACTGACAACATTGTGGGAGTCGAAATCAACACAATTAGAATTTGTCGGAGGTTTGTTAAGGGGGATGAAATTTCTGCGGATGAACCACGAACGGAGAGATCCAAAGATGGTTTTTTTATTAAGCTGTGTCGAAAAGCTTTCGTACAAGAGTTTGAGAGCAAAAAAGTCTAGGGTTTTTTTGCTAAGTAAATTGCGGATCCCCTTTTCAAAGGATGTACATAGATATATATACTAGTTTGAGTCGGCCAGGTCAATCCTAAAGAGATAAGGAAAACTTCCTAATCCTTTGGGATTTCCGTTTTAGCAAGTCGACTTGAATTCGTGGGCCTTTGCATCGTTGTAGGCTGAAGATGGGCTTGTTGTCTTCGTATAGAAATGACTTCGGCCGCGCGTCTTCCAGCTTCGTATAAAAATGACTTCGGCCGCGTCGTCTTCCAGCTTCGTATAAAAATGACTTCGGCCACGTTGTCTTCAGGTTCCGTATAGAATCGACTTCGGCCAAACAGTTTCGTATAATTTTGACTTCGGCCAGACAGTTTCGTATGATCTTGACTTCGGCCAAGCAGTCTCGTATGATTTTGACTTCGGCCAGACAGTTTCGTATGATTTTGACTTCGGCCAGGCAGTCTCGTATGATTTTGACTTCGGCCAGACAGTTTCGTATGATTTTGACTTCGGCCATGCAGTCTCGTATGATTTTGACTTCGGCCAAGCGGTTTCGTATGATTTGACTTCGGCCAGACAGTTTCGTATGATTTCGACTTCGGCCAAGCAGTTTCGTATAGATTTGACTTTGGTCGAAACGAGCTTGTATCGTGCCTAAGTGGATTGTGGCCAAAGTGGATCGTGGCCGAAGTGTATCGTGTTGGCCAGAGTGGAGCGCGTGTCGGCCGACGTGGAGCTCACGCGTGTTGCCGAAGTGGAGCTCGTGTTGGCCGAAGTGGAGCGCGTGTTAGCCGAAGTGGGTTATCGCCGAAGCCGTGACCATTGCCGATGTGGCTTGCCGAAGTGAGCATCCCTGTGCCGAAGTCTTCCTTCCTTTGCCGATGTGGCTTGCCGAAGTGAGCATCCCTCTGCCGAAGTCCTCCTTCCTTTTGCCGATGTGGCTTGCCGAAGTGAGCATCCCTGTGCCGAAGTCCTCCTTCCTTTTGCCGATGTGGCTTGCCGAAGTGAGCATCCCTGTGCCGAAGTCTTCCTTCCTTTTGCCGATGTGGCTTGCGAAGTGAGCATCCCTGTGCCGAAGTCTTCCTTCCTTTGCCGATGTGGCTTGCCGAAGCCAGGGCTGTGCCGAAGTGGGTTATCGCCGAAGCCGTGGCTCATTGTCGATGTGGCTTGCCGATGTGACCATGCCCCAAGGCTTGCCTAAGTGAAGACAAAGCTTTGCCGATGTGAGCCAAAGCTTGCCTAAGTGGAGACAAAGCTTGCCTAAGTGAAGACAAGGCTTGCCTAAGTCTCTCCTTTCTTTGCCGATGTGAGCCAAAACTTGCCTAAGTGGAGACAAAGCTTTGCCTAAGTGAAGACAAGGCTTGCCTAAGCGGAGACAAGGCTTGCCTAAGTCTCTCCTTTCTTTGCCGAAGTCTCCCTGCCGAAGTGAGCCAAAGCTTTGCCGATGTGAGCCAAAGCTTGCCTAAGTGGAGACAAAGCTTTGCCTAAGTGAAGACAAGGCTTGCCTAAGCGGAGACAAGGCTTGCCTAAGTCTCTCCTTTCTTTGCCGAAGTCTCCCTGCCGAAGTGAGCCAAAGCTTGCCTAAGTGGAGACAAAGCTTGCCTAAATGAAGACAAGGCTTGCCTAAGTGGAGACAAGGCTTGCCTAAGTGGAGACAAGGCTTGCCTAAGTGGAGACAAGGCTTGCCTAAGTGAAGACAAGGCTTGCCTAAGTCTCTCCTTTCTTTGCCGAAGTCTCCCTGCCGAAGTGAGCCAAAGCTTGCCGAAGTCTCCTTCTTTCTTTGCCGAAGTCTTCATGCCGAAGTGAGTCAATCCTGCCGAAGTCTCCTTCTTTCTTCGCCGAAGTCTTCATGCTGAAGTGACTAGGCTTGCCGAAGTGACTAGGCTTGCCGAAGTGAGCTTCTTTGGCCAGAATGGCCCCTCTTGTGCTTAAGTGGACTCGTACAGAAATGACTTAGGCACAATTTCGGCCTTGTCCGATTCTTCGTATTTTCATACTTAGCCATTTTCCCATTGATCACAGCTGGGCGGGTTTTGACCCCAACAGTTAGCCCTCCAGCTCGGTAGTTTCAGTGATGATAGTGCCGAGGTAGAGGAAGTCCAAGCTGGGATCAATGTGCCGTGTCGATTGGTATGAGCTGAGCTGACATGACGCTGAGTCCGTTGTTTTTGATGTCCACCAGGTTCTCTGTCTTCAGACTGATAATCTTTTTTCCAGTAGAAATTTCTTCATTCAACTGTGTTTTGGCCCGATTCCCAATGCCTGATGACATCATCTTTTGCTTTATGAGCCTATATATGCTCCCCCTTCTCCTCATTTCCTCTTCACTTCTTCACTTCTCAAAAATCTCAAGGTAACTTCTCTCTCCCTTCTCTCTCCTCCTCTTGAAGATATTTTTTTTTCTTTAGGTTGTCTAGTTGTTTTTTTTTTGTTGTCCCTGAAATTGTTTTCGGCCGGAGTCTTCTCTGCCGAAGTAATCTTTTGCCGAAGTGATTTTCTTTGCTGGGCGAGATGGAGAGTCCTTTCAATGTAAAAATCGAGATGGAGAATTGGAGTTCCGATTGTGTTAGGCTTAGGCAAGACGCGAGCCTTCGGGCGTGTTCTTCAACACGGCGAGTTTCTAAGGGCACATACAAGCATGAGGCACCTGATCCACCAGGATCTACTCTATCCACTGCTGAATCTTTGGAGACCCTCAGGCACCGTTTCAAAATTTCCAAAGAAATTGACTTCATCCTTCCATCGCCATCGGATCGGGCCAGTGAGCCCCCAAAAGGGTTTTTTACCTTGTACGAGAGTTGTTTCTACATGTGCTTCATATGGTTCCCAATACCAGGGGTCATCCTGGGGTATCTATGGAAGCATAGACTGGCTCTGGTGCAAATAACTCCGCGGGAAATTCGACACCTGGTTGGGATCGTGGTCTGCAGCTTCGAGTGTGGCGACGAAGTCACCGTGGATCACTTGTTGAACCTGCTATCCTTCCGGACGTTTCGCTCCAAGGATTCACTTCTTTACTCCCTCTCGAACAAAACTCACCGCAAAATTATCGGAGGATTCCCAAGTAAAGACAGATATTGGGAGGATTATTTCTTCTTTGTGCCCATCTCCGAGGCTTCGGTTGGTGCAGATTGGGTTAACAAAATTAGGACCACATGGAGAAAAATCGGTAGCCGATCCATAGCTTTACGAGCTTTTCTGTCTTTTTGAACATGTCATGACCCTCAGTCTTATTTGTTGGTTTTGCAGTTCCTAATCCGCTCCCGACGTGTCCTCCGGACATAATTACGCTTTGTAAGACTCTAGCTTCCGGTGAGTGCGACTGGCAAGGAGATTTTACTCTTCAAAGAGTAGAGAGAGCGCGGGCACGATACTTTGGGTATTATTACTCGGTTCGTAGTGCTGCCGAGCACGAGCTGCCTTTGCAACCCGTATCTCAACCGTTTGCTGCTAAAATGTTTTGTGACGACGCGTCGGCCTCGGCCACTCTCTTCTCCAAGATTCTTTCCAAGGGGGATTGTTTTCCTCCTCCCGATACTTTATCCCGGAGCAAGCCATATGCTGAAATGTCTCGCCGTGGTGCTAAGGTAGTTTGCGTCGAACTCCTTTTTTTTGTACTTCGTTGAAAATGCGATGCCTGATCTCTCTTTTTCCCTCCGTTCAGTTCGTGGCCTCTATTAACAAGATGACGTCCGGTTACGAGGCGGACGTTCGTAAGAATGCGAGGAGGGCCGAACGTGCACGAAAAGTGGCCGAAGGGCTTCGATCAAAGCTTACCGAAGCCGAGCGTGAGCGCGATGCTGTGACGGAGGCAGCATCGAAACAAAAGGAAGACTTGGAATCCTATCGGGTCCAGCAAGAGGCTCGAGTGGCCGAGCTCCAGCGGATGCTGAGCTCGGAGAGGGCTATGACCGAGAAGAAGGTCGAACGGGCCAAGAAGGGGGCGATGCGCCGACTGGCCGAGAAGTTTCAATCCAAAGTCGACCGAGCCAAGGAGAAGATCAAGATCTTGGGCGAAACGTCGAAGAACAGCATCGTCGATCTCGCCCAAGTTGACGGGAACCTTGAACTCCTTGCGCTGCTCCGCGATGATGAACCACCTTCGCTGGAAGCCGAAACTGAGAAACTCGAGGGATGGAGAGCGAGGTACGCTGGTGCCGATGACGAGTTTGATAAGTTGGTCGCTTTGTTGGGGAACGACCTATTGGTCTCGCCGATCTCTGAAGACTCGGCCGACGTCGCGCTTGGTAATGAGTCTGTTGAGGCGTTAGTGGTGGATGTCAGCGTTCGCGTATTCTCTGGATCCAACAGGGGTAAACTTGGTTCGAACGAAGCCTCTGAATCTGAGACGACGGCCGAATCCTCCGATGATGATTAGGGTGCGTGTTCGAGGGGTAAGGTAAGATGATGATGGGGAACTGCCCAAGTCATCATTTTAATTATGCTTTGACGTTATTTGGACATGGTGCCTAGATGGCTTTATCCATATTGACTTGTTATGTTTGCCTTGTGGCTTTGGCTTTGGTTGTGTCGTTTCTTTGTTGTCGATACTTGTTGCTTGATTGCTGCTTTTTATTATCCAAGGAGGACTGATCCGTTTCACTACAGTTTGTGCTAGTGTTAATACCGACGATTCGTTTGTTTCGTTTTGAATGATTACGTTAGTGTAAGCATACTTGCTTCGATTATGAGCACAGGCATTCTGACCAACGATTTGTTTGTTGGGTTTTCGGATGAACATTTCGGTTTGCGGATATGCTACCGTAAGCGTATCCGCTCCGACAATGGACACGTAGTACTGTTGCGACCAACGATTTGTTGTTGGGTTTAGGATGAGCATTTCGGTTTACGGATACGCTACCGTAAGCTATCCGCTCCGTCAATAAACATGTAGTAATGTTAGGACCAACGATTTGTTTGTTGGGTTTAGGATGAACATTTCGGTTTACGGATACGCTACCGTAAGTATATCCGCTCCGACAATGGACATGTTATTTATATAGCGCGCGCTTTTAATCCGCTAGGATGTAGTAGTTAGATCCGTAAAGGATGTAGTAGTTAGATTCGTAAAGGATGTAGTAGTTCGTTGCTGTGGCCAGCAGCAACGAGGGTGAAGAGAGGTGCTTGTTTTAGTTAGGACTTTAGGTGATTCGAGAAAGGTGCGTATGTGATGCCTGTTTCCGTTAAGGCTTTAGTAACCCGTGGAGGGTGTGATATGAAGAAAATTGCTTCGAGAAGCTTGCATTAAGTTGACGCGGAGTCTATTACAAAGGTGGGAGTATACGAGTATACGTACCCACTCCCCCCCCTCCTTTTTTTAGGAGGGGGGGCAGCTGAACCCATCCGAAGATGAGCTGCCTACGTACCCTTTGCAGGGAGCTTCTCCGCGTGGCCTAAGTGGCCGAAGAGGATTGACCTGGCCGACTAAAACTAGTATATATATCCATGTACATCTCTTGAAAAGAGGATCCGAAATTTTACTTAGCAAAAAACCCTAGACTTTTTTGCTCTCAAACTCTTGTACGAAAACTTTTCGACACAGCTTAATAAAAAACCATCTTTGGATCTCTTCGTTCGTGGTTCATCCGCAGAAATTTCATCCCCCTTAACAAACCTCCGACAAATTCTAATTGTGTTGATTTCGACTCCCACAATTTGGCGCTAGAAGGAGGGGGATTTGAAATTTTCTTACTCCAAGGAACCACCGCAGGAACGATTCGAAGAAGATGACTAGCGACGGATGAACCGACGACCCGCAGGACACGGGGATCGATGGATCTGGAGCAACAAATACACCAACGCCTGCAGTCGTGGAGACGAGCCCAGAGGCCCTATCACAGATCAAGACGATGCTGGAGACACTGCTCAAGAAGGCGGAGGAGCAGGACAAGCTGAACACAACGATGACCGATAAGCTCGAAGTCCTTACAACGGCGAACCGAGCCCATGGTAAAGGCTCAGGAGTTGACCTAATGAGGCACCCTCTTCGACGTCTCAAACCAACGGCCCTCGATTTCTCGACACCCCACCACACGACGAGAACCCAAGGCGGATTGCTCCCTACAAATCAACCAACCACGACCGCTGAACTGAATGCGACATCGCAGCAGGCAAACACGCAGACTATGGACGGAATGAATCCAGTGATCAACCTGGAGGACAACCCAGAGGGTGAACACGACTCGGAACACTGCCGTGAAGCTGAACTCATGGGTGCAACCCAAACTCGAAACGAACGAAGCAACACCAACCCTGGCCATGATCAGGACTTCACTGAAGAGGAGGAGAACATCCTCTGGGCCCAACGAGCCCAGATCGAGGAAGAGCGTAAAGCGATAATCCGAGCCCAAAATGAGGAGATGGCCAAAATTCGGGCAGGCATGGAGTGAGCCGCCGCAGAGATGAAATTCGTTCGATCTCAGATGCACAGGGCTACTAGCAAGGCTCCCGAACTCGACCGAGTGCTTGAAGAAGCACAGAACACCCCATTCATGACTCGAATCACTAAGGCAAGGGTTTCTGATCCGGGGAAGATGAAGATACCAGTCTACGAAGGTAAAACTGATCCAAAGGAGCACTTGACCGCCTTCGCCATAGCAATGGGACGAGCAAACTTCAGGGAAGGAGAAGAAGACGCTGGACAATGTCTCTTGTTCATTGAGCACCTTAAAGGCCCAGCTCTCCAATGGTTCTCCAGGCTGGGAAAAAATTCGATCGACAATTTCAATCAGCTGTCGTCGGCGTTCCTTAAACATTATGCTATATTCATGGAACGCCGAACATCCGATGCGGATCTGTGGACTATGGGGCAAGGACAGAACGAGACATTGCGAACCTTCATCGGACGGTTCAAGTCAGTACTGTCGAAGGTAGAAGGAATAAGTGATGAAGCCGCACTGCAAGCGTTAAAGAAAGCCCTGTGGTTTGACTCCGATTTTTGGAAGGAGATTGCGCTGAACGCACCAACCATGATCCAGGATGCATTGCACCGAGCGATGGACTTTGCCTCCAACGAAGAAGAAGTTAAGATCCTAGCCCAGAAACACGGAAAGGCAAAGTCCACGAACCACCCTCCCTCTGCTCTGAACCCACCGAACAACAGAAAAGGCAACCAAGGCCCTGGATACATCCAACACGAAGGGGGATTCACAGGAGCCCATAACTACCAAGTTGATTCGTCAAGCTATGGGCAAGGACGAGGTCAAGGCCGAGGAAGAGGTACATGGAGTAGCATGTGGACCAGGGGCCAAGGAACTTACGATGAAACGGCTTATTGCGAACATCACCATATCTTCGGACACTCAACCTCAAATTGCCGCATCCTAGGCTTAAAACTCGCTGCAAAGTTGGCAGCTAGCAAACTCAAAGGTGATATTAGCCTCAAGGATTTTGACATGGATACCAACGCTAACCTCTCCGAGCAGGTGAATGAAGAAGACCTTCCTAAGGGAGGGAGGCAAGATGACGACCCCCCGCAAGCTGGGACAAGAAGAAGAATAAATATGATAATGGGTGGATCTCACTATAGCTCGGATACCGTCTCGTCAATTAAAGCTTTTCAACGGCGAGCCGATGTCAGCGTTAACTGGTCTGCACCTTCCCAGTTTCCAGACGACGTAATCTCATTCGAAGAAAGAGAAACTACCGGAATCGACAAACCTCACGACGATCCTCTCGTAATCGAGCTAATCATCAACGATTGCGATGTGGCCAGAGTATTGGTAGACACAGGAAGCACGGTGGACATAATCTTCAAAGAGACTCTCAGAAGAATGAACGTCGACCTATCTGAAGTGGCGGCAACTCCAAAACCATTGACTGGATTCTCCGGAGAAACGACAATGACAATCGGAACAATCAAGCTACCTGTTCGGGCTGGAGAGATAACCAAAATCGTGGAGTTTTCGGTGGCCGATCACCCAGCAATCTAAATCATTATTATGGGAACCCCTTGGTTAAATACGATGCGTGCCGTGGCCTCAACATACCACATGTGTGTGGGAGTTGAAACTCGCACAACCAAAACTTGTAAAGAGATTTAGGGATTCGACAAACTTCTATGTAAAGAAACCAAGAAACTGAGATCCAAAGATGGAGATTTTATTCAAGCTGTTTCGAAAGCTGTTTGTAAAGTAATAAGCGTTTAGCTAGGTCAATTTTCGGATCCCCTTTTCAAAGAGGTACATTGTCTATTTATACACAAATAGGTCGGCTAGGTTTCTTCCTAAACGAGAAAGGAAAACTTCCTTATTCTTCGGAATTTCCTCTATGGTTTTCATGGGCTTCTTTCTTTGCCTCATCGCCTCGGCCCACCAATGTCTTGTGGCTCATTGCCTCATTCTATCTAAGACGTTGGGCTTGTTGCTTTGTTGGATCATCGATGGGCTGGCTCGTCGCCCATTTCTCCTTGATGCCGAGCTGAGGGTTTTGGTTCGCCAACATGTTGGCTCGTCACCGTTCTGCTGGTTTGTCAACATGTTGGCTCGTCACCAAGTATTTGGCTTGTCTCCTACTCATTCCACTGCCTAGCCAAGATGTTGGCTCGTCACTTCTTCTTCCTGCTGCCTAGCCAGATGTCGGCTCGTCACCATTTCACCCTGCTGCCTAGCCAAGATGTTGGCTCGTCACCATTTCATCTGCTGCCTAGCCAAGATGTTGGCTCGTCACCATTTCATCCTGCTGCCTAGCCAAGATGTTGGCTCGTCACCATTTCACCCTGATTCCTAGCCAAGATGTTGGCTCGTCACCATTTCACCCTGCTGCCTAGCCAAGATGTTGGCTCGTCGCACACTTCTTCCTGCTGCCTAGCCAACAGGGGTGTTGGCTCGTCACTCACTTCTTCACGCCTGCCGAGCCAAGTTTGGCTCGTCTCCTTCTGCTTCATGCTGCCGAGCCAAGTTTGCCTCGTCTCCTTCTGCTTCATGCTGCCGAGCCAAGTTTGCCTCGTCTCCTTCTGCTTCATGCTGCCGAGCCAAGTTTGGCTCGTCTCCTTCTGCTTCATGCTGCCGAGCCAAGTTTGGCTCGTCTCCTTCTGCTTCATGCTGCCGAGCCAAGTTTGCTTGTCTCCTTCTGCTTCATGCTGCCGAGCCAAGTTTGCCTCGTCTCCTTCTGCTTCATGCTGTCGAGCCAAGTTTGGCTCGTCTCCTTCTGCTTCATGCTGCCGAGCCAAGTTTGGCTCGTCTCCTTCTGCTTCATGCTGCCGAGCCAAGTTTGCCTCGTCACCGTTTCTCCATGATGCCGAGCCAAGTTTGGCTCGTCACCGATTCTCCCTGCTTCCGAGCCAACAGGGGTGTTGGCTCGTCTCTTGCTTTTTCCATTGCCTAGCCAAGTTTTGGCTCGTCGCTTACTTTCCTCCATACTTAGTATTTTTAGCAGTTGATCTCGATGGGGTGAAAACTGACCCCAACAGTTAGCCCTCCAGCTCGGCAGTATTACTGGTAATAGTAACGAGGTGAAAAGTCAAGATCGAGATCAACTCTGTTTGGGCTACCGAGCCAGCTTTGTGGTGAAGTTGTCACCCGGGCATTATTGACACATGCCGAGCCGAACTGAGTGTTACCAAGGTGTTTTATTTCCGAGCCAACACTGGAGTATCTTATCACCGAGCCAAACCCCTTGACGTGTTGCTGATTCATCTTCGATTGCGTTGCCGAGCCACTTTGGCATGTGATATATTTGTTTTTATATTGCTGAACCGACACCTTTGTCATGCTGCCGAGCCAACTTATCATTCGTTTGACCGAGCTGTTTCGGCTGATTGTTATTTCACCGAGCCGTCTTCTTCTGATATGCTGCCGAACCATCCCAATAAGTGATGTGTTTTTGGCCGCAGTAATGTTGGCTTGAAGTGTCTCTGTTCATGATTACAACTTTATTGGGAACTATAAGTATTTCGCATGTTCCCGAGGCTGCGTGGCGTCACGCGCTGTAATTCCATGCTTCTTTATATTCAGATCTTTGTCTCACTTCCTCATAACTCACCTCTCTTCATTTCCGAAAAATCAGGTAGCTCTCTTCTCTCTCCTCTTTTCTCTTTTTTTGTTTAAGTAGTTGGCTAGGGTTTCATCGATTCTCCTGTTCCGCCGCCGCCGCTATTTAAATTTTCCGATCCATCTTTAAATGTGGCTCGGCGTCTCCTTGCACTTTCCGATCCATCTTCGAACGCGTCCGGCGAGTGCTTCAATTTTCCGATCCATCTTCATCCGGATCGATTTCTCCTTGATCTTCCGTCTCCGAGGCGAGATTCATCACATTTAAGTGTTTCCGAACCAAAAACCCCTCCAATTCTTTCTAAGTATCAGTTTGACTCCGAGCCGAAATATCAATGTCGCATATCGCCGAGCTGGAAGATTCTATTGGTTCGGCAACTTCTGCTTCACTGCTGGGTCGCAAGATGGTATTATCTCCGGAGGTTTCCGAGCCAGCTGAGCCTAGTTCTCCGCAGGGTCGATTGCAGATTGTTGTCCCGTCTTTGGTTGACGAGGCTATTGATGCCGAGGCGGATGCCGAAGCAGCTCTGGTACAAAAGGCTCTCGAAGAGTTTAAAGCCGAGCCGACAGAATACGTTATTGACGAGGCAGAAAAAATGCGTTTGGAGAGATTGTTTGCGAGCCACCAGGCTAGCACGTCGACGAGGCGAAAGCCTAAGAAAAAGCTCCAAAGAGACGACCTGACCCACCTGGTTCGTCCTTATGTACTGCCGAGTCCTTGGAGGCGTTAAGGCATCGATTCCACATTTCAGAAGGTGTCGAACTGGTTGTCCCAGCTCCAACTGACCGAGCCGAAATCCTCCACCCGGGTATTTTACTCTCTATGAGAGTTTTTTCTACGGTTGTCTACTCTGGTTTCCGATTCCCAGCTTGATCATCCGTTTCCTATACAACATGGGTTAGCGCCGAGCCAAGTCACGCCTCGTGGGATGCGTCACTTAGTTGGGATTCTGGTTCGGAGCTACGAGTGTGATGCGACGGTTCGCATCTCCCATCTTCGGCAGTTCCTCGAGTTTCGAAAGATTAAGAATTCCCGAGCCTACTACATCTCCAATAAGAAGCAAAGAAAAATAATCGAAGGCTTCCGAAGCAAGGATGGCGACTGGGACACTATTTCTTCTTTGTTCCCATTAATGATGCTACAGTAGAAGCCGAAAGCATCCATTACGTCAAGTCAGAGTGGGGAGATATTGGTGGGCGAGCCGTAGACCCTTCAGGAGATCTACTAAGTTTTGCTTTGTAGCGAGCTGACCACCATTTTCTTCTTGTTTTTGCAGTTCGACAGATTCTACCACGCTTCCCAGAAGACACGCTTACGCTCGGAATACACTTGCCGCTAGGAAGTGCCATTGGGAAAGACATTTTTCCCTAAGAAGAGTCGAAAAGGCCCGAGCTATTTTCGCCGGTGTCGAAGTGTCCGACAGCTCGGAGTCTGAATCTTCATTACCAAGTCCTCCGAGGAGTAATATGGGAAAAAGATTGACGATCCGTGATAAACAAGCTTTGAAGGAAAAGGAGGAAAGAGAGGCAGCCAGCCGAGCCAACGAAGCGGCCGCAGCAATTGAAGCACCCGCCGAGCCGGTTGCCGAGATGCCTGACCAAACTATGACCGAGACCGAGATTCATCCTTCTACCGAGCCACCAGCTCTTGCCATCGAAGCTCGAGAAATAGTCTCGGCTCTTGTTTCGGTTGTCAGACCCTCCTCTTCAACACTGTTCCAGCACAGAGAAGGCAAGAAATCTTCTGGCAAACGCCCTGCCTCCGAGGCCGATAAAGAGAGAACCAAGGGGAAGCAGGAAAAAAGAAAACACCATAAGCCTGTCGACCCGACTTCTGTCGAGCCGGAGCCTACGTCATTTAGGCATGAGGGATCCGAGCCAATATGCAACGACGAAGCAGCTTCAGCGACACTCTTCTCGCAAGTTCGTTGCTCAGGGGACAGATTGCCTCCCCTTGACGTTCTATCGCACAGCGACCTGTATGCCGACATGTCGCTTCGAGGCACTAAGGTATTTTTCAGGGAATGTGTGCCTTCTTGTTATGGTAGAAAAACTAAGTGTTGACCGTTTCTCCTTTGATCAGTTTGTTGCGACTATCAACAAGATGGTTGCCGCTTTCGAAAAGGATGTGAGGAAGGACAGGCGTCGGATCGAAGATGCTCAAAAAGATGCATCTTTCTTAAAGAACAAACTTGCCGAACTGGAGAGTAGGCATACCGCCGAGCTAGCGACCGCTGCAGCTCGGATTGAAGCTCTTGAAAAGGACAAGGCGTTCCTTAAGGAAGAGTGGAACAAGGCCGGTGATTTGGCTATGAGGATAGATCGCTCGAAGCAGAAGAAAGCTGCTGAAATCGAATCCTTAAAGAGGCAAATCACTGCCGCAAATGCCTTGCGCGAGGCGGACATGAAGAAGGCGCAGAAGGCGGCGAGGCGGGAGATGTCTGAGAGATTTCAGGGGCGGCTTGCTAAGATTGAGAAGAAAGTCGACGAGCTGCGAGAGGCGAAAGAGAAGGAGCTCGATCTGGCCCAGGTTGACGGCAACCTTCAGTTGCTCGAAATCCTGCAGAAAGAGGATGCGCCTGCCCTTGACTCCGAGGTGGCTAAACTGACAGGCTGGAGGGCTGATCTTGCCGAGGCGGCTGATGAATTCGAGAAGATTGAGGCCGAGCTGAAGAAAGACCTAATGCTCTCACCTGTTTCTCCGGATTCCGTAGACACTCTCCTGGGTACCGAACCAATAGAGAATGCAGCAGCGATAGTCGGAGTTGCAGACTTTGCGGGCTCGAATGTTGGCACTCCGGGGATTGCCGATCTTGCCGCTGAAAAGCCTTTCGAGCCGGATCTTCGTCGATGATCCTTCTTTTCTTTATAACTCAAGAACTCTCTCTTTTACTTGGTATTGTTGAGAACAAGTGCCTGGATGGCTTTATCCACTTTTTGTGTTAATTTTGCTAAGTCTTGTAACGTTTGCCAGGCGTCGGCATGAATTCTCTTATCTCTTGCTGGAAATATCTATGTTCTCGTTCGTGTTTCTGATGCGATATTGCGAACCATCTGTTATTAGTAAAGAATATGGTGAGTCTTTTTAGTGTCAGTTCAGGGGTTGCGGTGTTCCGGCTTACATTCCCGTTCCTTTGGCAGTGAAGCATGTTTAAAATCTCATACTAACTTTTTAGGTTTAGTATTATGTTTCTGAGATGTTTATGACCAGTGTACCAAGAGGTGTTTACTGGGTTTCAGAGTTTAGTTTGAGTGTTAAGACTTGCGAGTTTTCGACTTACGGGTCCCTCTCAAAGATAAACTTGTAAGAATATCGTCCAGGATATACCTTTCGGATATTAGATTAGGATATACCCAACCGGAATTTGTATAGCGCGCTTTTATACCCGTAAGAGGGTGTTGAGAACCCTATCCCGTATAGAGATAGTGGTCAAAATCCATAAAGGATGTGGTTGTCCGTCTGTTGTGGCCAGCAACAGACGAGGTGATAGAATATCCGTGAAAGATGTAATGTTGTGAATCGTGTAGACTGAGTCGTACAAGTTTTGTGTTTGAAAGAGTTTAAACTTTTGTTTGAAAAGTGTGATGCGAGGTATGGAGTATACCTGTATACGTACCCACTCCCCCCCCCCCCTTTTTTTTAAAGAGGGGACAACTGAACCCATCCGGAGACGAGCTGCCTACGTACCCTTTTCAGGGATCAAGTCGTCCCGTAGTTCATATGAAGTGATTTAGTGGTAATACCTCTTTAGGTGCATTGCGTTCCAAGACCTTGGTATTGGGATGTCAGACATGTTTGAGAGCTCGTATACTCCGGGTCTGACTGTCTTGGTGATTTTGTAGGGTCCTTCCCAGTTTGCTCCTAGTTTGCCAGCGTTTGTTTCGGCTGTGTTCTGAAAAACTTTGCGGAGAACCAGATCACCTTCTTTGAACTTGCGACTTCTGACGTTGGTGTTGTAATACTTAGCTGCTGCCTGTTGATAATTCTGAATCCGAACCAGTGCCTGATCCTTCGTTCGTTAACCAAGTCCAACTCATCGAGTAGCATGAGGTGATTCAGTCCTTCCTGTCCAGAAAGAAGTCTGCGGCGGACTCCAGGGAATTGGACCTCGGCTGGGATGACACATTCGGTACCATGGACAAGAGCAAAGGGTGTTTCTCCAGTGGCACGTCGCGGAGTGGTTCGGTGCGACCATAATACTCCTTCGAGTTCATCTGCCAGCGTCCCTTCTTTGCATCAAGGCGTTTCTTCAATCCATCCAGGATGGTCTTGTTTACTGCCTCTGCTTGTCCATTCCCTTGTGGGTAGCGTGGCGTAGACTTGCTGAGTCGAATCTTCCATTTTTCGCAGAAGGCTTCAAACCTTGTAGAGATAAATTGCGAGCCGTTGTCCGTAACAATTTCGTAGGGAACTCCATGTCGGCATAAGATATTTTTCCAGACGAAATTTTCGACTTGGGCATCCTTTATGTTGGCGTAAGAATCTGCTTCTACCCATTTTGAGAAGTAATCTGTCAAAACCAGCAAGAACCTCTTTTGTTTGGACCTATGCAGAGGCCCGACGATGTCCATTGACCAGCGCATGAAAGGGTAGGGCGCTGAGATTGATGATAGCAGCTCTGTAGGTTGATGAATCATTGGGGCATGTCGTTGGCATTTTTCGCACCTGGCAGAGAACTTTTCACAGTCCTTCACCATCGTTGGCCAATAGTATCCATGACGCTTGATCTTGATCGCCAAGGCTCTTCCACCGGAGTGATTGCCACACGAGCCACTATGGACCTCTTCCATGATGTTTCTTGCTTCGGCACCTTCGACGCAAGCCATCAGTGGTCCTGAGAATCTCCACTTGAAGACGTTTCCATCTAAGAGAACATATCGAGCAGCTTGAGCTCTGAGTTTTCTAGCAGCCCACTTATCTGATGGTGTCTCGCCGTCCATGATGTATACTGTTGGGGTCAAAACCCGCCCAGCTGTGATCAATGGGAAAATGGCTAAGTATGAAAATACGAAGAATCGGACAAGGCCGAAATTGTGCCTAAGTCGTTTCTGTACGAGTCCACTTAAGCACAAGAGAGGCATTCTGGCTAAAGCAGCTCCATTTCCGGCCGAGGAAGCTTCACGCGCAGAGAGACTTCGACAAAGAAGACTTCGGTAAGGGGGACTTCGGCAAGCCTAGCTCACTTCGGCAAGGGAGACTTTGGCAAGCCCAGTCACTTCGGCAAAGGAAACTTCGGCAAGCCTAGCTCACTTCGGCAAGGGAGACTTCGGCAAGCCTAGCTCACTTCGGCAGGGAGACTTCGGCAAAGAAAAGAGAGACTTAGGCAAGCCTTGTCTTCACTTAGGCAAGCTTTGTCTCCACTTAGGCAAGCCTTGTCTTCACTTAGGCAAGCTATGTCTCCACTTAGGCAAGCTTTAGCTCACTTCGGCAGGGAGACTTCGGCAAAGAAAGGAGAGACTTAGGCAAGCCTTGTCTCCGCTTAGGCAAGCCTTGTCTTCACTTAGGCAAGCTTTGTCTCCACTTAGGCAAGCTTTGGCTTGTATCGGCAAGAGCCTTGTCTTCACTTAGGCAAGCCTTGAAGGAAGCATCACTTCGGCAGCCCACTTCGGCAGCCTGATTTCGGCAGCTCACTTCGGCAGCCTAGTCACTTCGGCAGCCCACTTCGGCAGCTTCGCTTCGGCAGCTTCGCTTCGGCAGCCTACTTCGGCAGCTCACTTCGGTTGCTCACTTCGGCAGCCCACTTCGGCAGCCTGACTTCGGCAGCTCACTTCGGCAGCCTAGTCACTTCGGCAGCCTAGTCACTTCGGCAGCCTAGTCACTTCGGCAGCCTAGTCACTTAGGCAGCCCACTTCGGCAGCCTGACTTCGGCAGCTCACTTCGGCAGCCTAGTCACTTCGGCAGCCCACTTCGGCAGCCTCACTTCGGAAGCTCACTTCGGCAGCCCACTTCGGCAGCCTGACTTCGGCAGCACTTCGGCAGCCTTAGTGACTTCGGCAGCTCACTTCGGCAGCTTCGCTTCGGCAGCCTGACTTCGGCAGCCTAGTCACTTCGGCAGCCCACTTCGGCAGCCTGACTTCGGCAGCTCACTTCGGCAGCCTAGTCACTTCGGCAGCCCACTTCGGCAGCCTCACTTCGGCAGCTCACTTCGGCAGCCCACTTCGGCAGCCTGACTTCGGCAGCTCACTTCGGCAGCCTAGTGACTTCGGCAGCTCACTTCGGCAGCTTCGCTTCGGCAGCCTGACTTCGGCAGCTCACTTCGGCAGCTTCGCTTCGGCAGCCTGACTTCGGCAGCCTGACTTCGGCAGCTCACTTCGGCAGCCTAGTCACTTCGGCAGCCTAGTCACTTTGGCAGCCTAGTCACTTCGGCAACCCACTTCGGCAGCCTGAACTTCGGCAGCTCACTTCGGCAGCCTAGTCACTTCGGCAGCCCACTTCGGCAGCCTCACTTCGGCAGCTCACTTCGGCAGCCCCTTCGGCAGCTCACTTCGGCAGCCTAGTGACTTCAGGCAGCTCACTTCGGCAGCTTCGCTTCGGCAGCCTGACTTCGGCAGCTCACTTCGGCAGCCTAGTGACTTCGGCAGCTCACTTCGGCAGCTTCGCTTCGCAGCCTCACTTCAGTCGGCAGCTTCATTTCGGCAGCTCACATTCGGCAGCTTCACTTCGGCAGCCCACTTCGGCAGCCCCTCACTCATCGGCAGCCCA
>OVBL01000749.1:0-15262 GCA_900406555.1 Pseudoturritis turrita
AATCAAAAATAAAAAAATATCAAAAAAATTCAAAAATTTAAAAAAAAATAATAATTAAATTTTAGATAAAAATTAAATTATAGTTTCAGTTTTATATTTGAAAAAAAAATTGTAAAATTCCAAAATTTCGAAAATTGAAACTTCAAAAAAATATTACATTAAATTAATTATCCAAAATATAAAAAAAAACTACCGAAAAAACAATAATAATAAAAAACTTTCAGAAGAGATTCGTGCTATATCACCTTAGATTTTGTGGCTACTTTGGAAGAACAGAAACAAATATCTATTTGAAAACGTCCAGTTTCCAGCAAACAAGGTGATAGAGAAGATTTTCGAGGATGCAAGACAATATGGTCTGTGGTCCAAATAAGAAGTCAAAATGTTGAAAGAAATATCACGCTTGAAAGACAACGATGGCAACCTCCAAAAGGAGGGGATTTGAAGTGTAATCTGGGTTTTTCTTGGTCAAAATCAAAACCGTTTGATGGTGTGTCATGGATAGTAAAAACTCAGCGGGTACGGTTCTCCTTCATAGTAAACGATCTTATTCTAATGTGTTTTCAAGTTTTGAAGCGAAGATTAAAAGCTGGGAATGTGCTTCAGAGAATACACAACTTACATTGGAGAATATAACCTTTGGAACAACTTCTATGGAGATCATAAAAACACACAACAAATAGAGAGGCCTGCAATTGTTAGTTACATAGCTGAACTTTTAAGATTCACTAAAGACAAGCCTAACTTGTTCATTGTTTGGGAACCACCGGAGTGCAACAACGGGGCTTTTGAAATTGCTCGAAGCGTTGTAACGGATTTGTGCCTCCCCTCTTATGTTGCACAAGGATGTCTTCGTTGGATAAAAGACTTTTTTCTCAAAGAGATGACACCTATTGATATGTAGGTGTGTCTCTCTTTTTTTGCTGCTATTCATGAGCTCTGTTTTTGGCTATAAGAATTTGTTCCTTTCTCGTTATGTTCCTCTGTTTAAACCTCTGGTTTTTGAGGTGTATTTTTTTTTGATTAATTTTAGAAAAAAAACTTATAAATTTGGACTTAATGGATCTAAGGGATGTCAAAATGAATCATGAACTCACTCAGTTCATGTCAGATTTTCATGAGTTCGAACTATATTTTTAGACTCATTTAATAAACGAGTTATATAATCGAGGTTAATTGAATTGACGAATTATACGAGTCAAATCTAATAAGTTGTGAGTTAGTCCGCAGACAAAAAAATTTCTGGAGATTCAAAATATTATGGATTTATGTTGTAAATATGATATTATTGGGTTTTACCTTCCTTAACCACCTATTTTTCTTTGTTTCCATCTCATTTAGCATCACTTAGAGAAGTCTTTCCTTACATTTGAATCACAATTAGTGTTTTTGTTTCATTTAGAGTCTTAGTGAGTCTTGTTGCATTTTAGGAATTCTAGACCGCATTTGTTCTTGTTTTTTGGTATATTTATGCTCAATTAGGTGTTTTGTAGTGGCTTGGATCAAAGGAAATTCATAGAGATTGAAGGAAGATAGAGAACATGAAACGCAAGAACCTAGAGATTGTAGAAGTTTAAACGAACTTAGAACAAATGATTCTTCAAAACACTTTTATAGAAAATCTTTTAGGTAACTTACAAGTTCAACCTAATCGGATTTATGCAACTTCAAGCATACAATTTGAATTGCAACCGAAATCAACTAAACTATCACACGTCTCAGAGATCAACACGATCTCGACGCGTTAGAATCCTTAAGCACTTTGTTTTTGCTATTCTCTACTCGAAAGCCAAAAAACTTTGCTTACGAATCTCTCTCTCTTAATCGCTACAAAACTAAGAGCTTGATGACCTCTATTTATACACATAGAACCATCGACCATTCTTACAAATTTTCTATTCTCTTTTGGAAAATATACTTTACCTAGATATTTCATTTTTCCTTTGTAGTTTTTTTTTTTTTTGAATTTCTTTTTCTTTATCAAAGTTTTTTTCTTCACATCTTTAATTTGACTGAATCTTCTGTTTATTTTTGTCCAACTTAGCATCAAAAGGTCCATAAGAATAATGCTCCATCGTGAGTAATCACACAGCTCTGATTTTTGTAGCACTTCGTGTAGCACTTCTGACTGGTACCGACCTTCTAGCAAACTGCTACATCTTCAGAGCACACTTTTGAATGCAAAACAAGCAAGCATAAAGATTCATAATCAAAAACACATGTCTGAAAGATCGTACCGGATGAAGGCCTTCTCGATCAGAGAAAAAAGTGCATAGGCAATCCGAAGCGACTGACAGATGGTGTAAGATGGAGGCTTTACCGTGCCTAGTTTAATCTCATATTTGGTTATAAGATTTTCAACTGAGTTAATTTCACGTGGACGTTAGATTCAAGTCATTTGGATCTCTGGTTCAAGATTTATGGCTGATTTAGTGAAGGCATGCCAAGCTGATCGACCACCATATCGATCAGAAACACAAACAGAACATTCGGAGTCCTCTGGAGGAGCATCTGATCGACCTCTAGGTCGATCAAACCCATCGATCAAGCCAACACTTTTCTATTTGAAACCGGGTTTGACCCAGTTGACCCGATTTATTTTTCCCTTAGTATAAATATGTTTTTACACACATTTAACACAAATTTGGATTATGTTTGAATGTTGTAAGTGTTCTTGAGAGAAATGAGATCTTTGTGCTACCTTTGTGATGAAGATGACATCTCATCCAAATTAGTGAAACTTTTCTTTTCATATCATTTCCTTAATCCTTTAATTATGTATATATTTTCACTTATCTTTGTTTTTCCTTTGTCTTTAAGCATGTGTGACTAGTATTATTGTTGGATCATGGGTTTGGTAGATTAAGTTAATCAATGGTCGGATAATGATACTTAGGGCTAGATTCTTGTAAAAAATCTTCATTTGGAATGTGTATTATGCTAGATTTGACTTGACCTTTTAAAATCTAGAACTTTGATATTTTCTGTCCAGAAGGTGTTCGACAAAATGTCAAGACCAAATTCCAATTGAGATTTTCACTCTTACCCAATGAGAATTGTTGATTAAAGTTATTAGTGGATAATTCATGCTTGTTGAATGTCTAATTAGTAAATGGAAGTTTAGTTTAATTAGGTAAATAATAAAGTGATTAATGCCATGGAAATGGATTAATCTAGTTTGAGTCTTTCATGTCATATGATTGAGCTTTATGAATGTCTTAGCATCACGATCCAATTGTTTGTCTAACTTAGTCAATTGCCTTATCCATGATCCAATGCTTTCAATATTTGTTAATTACTTTGCTTATCTTTTGCTAATTGTCTTTGTATATTACTTTGCTTACTTATTTGTCTTGATTTGCTTATTGCGTTTATCCAGTTTGTGCTTAGATCTTAGTAATTCTTAGTTACAAAAACCCAAAAATCCATTATCATTTTAGTTTAATTAGTTTTCCGCATACTTAGTATGATATTCTATTTTCTCATAGATTCGATCCCTAAGTGCGACATCGACATAACCATGCACTTGTGGTAGTGTGTACTTAGAGGTTAAAACTTGTACACATCAAGTTTTTGGCGCCGTTTCCCGGAAAGTAGCAATAGCCATTATGTTTAGGATTTTTTTTTCAGACTAAGATTTTCTTTACTTTTGTTAATAAATTGTTTCCTTTTGTCTTATTTTTTTCGGCTCCTTAGGTACATGAACCAAAAAAGACAAATAGAGAGACAAGTTCACTTAAAGAGATTGGGTATGGACAACCAAAGACACAATCCTCCTTTTGAACTTCAACCTCAAGGAGGTGAAGAAGCCAATGTTGAACATATAGCTCAAGATAGAGCTCCAAGGCCAATATGAGCCTTTGATACACCAATGTACCAAGGGAGTAGAGCGGAAATCCAACCTCTGCCCATTGGGAACCAAAATTTTGAGATCAAGCTGAAGCTCATAGTTGTGGTTCAAGGGAATAGGTTTCACGGGTTTCATATTGAGGATCCTATTGGTCATCTTGATCAATTTGATTGATTGTGATCAACGGTGAAGAGTGATGGCATCTCGGAGAATGTATTCAAGTTAAGGTTTTTTCCCTTTTTCTTAGGAGTCAAAACGTGTCAATGGGAGAAATGTGCCATAAAACTTGATTAAGACTTCGAGCGCTTGCAAGGGGGCATTTCTATCAAAAAATTTCTCGCCTTCAAGGACGAGTCAATTAAGAAATGACATCTTAAGCTTCAATCAAAGGGAGAATGAATCATTTTATGAATCTTGGGAGAGATTGAAAGGGTATATGTGAGCTTGTCCTTACCATAGATTTTCCAAATCGTCAATTTTGGGTACTTTTTTATCATGACATCATCCCACAATTCATATTGGCCCTTAATACTGCTCAAAGTATTGGAAGCCTTGGAGAAGACTACAACTGGAATGCAAAAGAGAGAGGCAATAGTGATGGAAGATTTGAGAAGTTGAATGTCAAGTCTGATATGATCTTGAAAGAGAGCCAAAGATTGGTTTATTCTTATGAAGGGTACTGTGGGAGCGGAATCCTCACCAATTAAATTTGTCGAAGGTTTGCTGAGAGAGATGAAATTTTGAGCAAAAACCACTAAAAACACAAACAGAGATCCAAAGATGGAACTTTATCAAGCTGCTTAGAAAGCTTTTTGTATGAGATCAAAAGTACAGAGTTTTGCTAGGTCAAATTGCGGATCCCCTTTTCTGAGGTTTACATGAGTATATATATAAGTTTAAGTCGGCTAAGTTAATGTCTAAAGAGATAAGGAAGATTTCTTAATTTCTCGGGATTTTCTTTTAGCAAAGCCTGCCACCACCATGGACTTCGATTCATGGGCTTTAACCTTGTCATATCTCTTTTGTGGGATTGAATCCGTGGAATCGTTGTCTCGGCCCAATCTCCTGTTGTCGAACCTTGGCTTGAGTGACACCATGGTTCATGGTTCGGGTGACACCATGGTTCATGGCTCGGGTGACACCATGGTTCATGGCTCGGTGACACCATGGTTCATAGCTCAGGTGACACCATGGTTCACGGCTCGGGTGACGCCATGGTTCACGGCTCGGGTGACACCATGGTTCACGGCTCGGGTAACACCATGGTTCACGGCTCGGGTGACACCACGGTTCACAGCTCGGTTGACACCATGGTTTACTGCTCGGGTGACGCCATGGTTCACGGGGTGACACCATGGTTCACGGCTCGGGTAACACCATGGTTCACGGCTCGGGTGACACCACGGTTCACGGCTCGGGTAACACCATGGTTCACGCTTGGTGTTGCTTTGTATCACGGTTCGGGTGTCGATGGTTGTCTTTGTCTCTAACCCCAATCCGTCTTGTTTCTGACCCCGATCCATCTTGTCTTTGATTGAGGTCACGGTACCCAACCATCCATGGTTCGGGGTTTCTCGCACAAACTCACCCTGTCGCAGTTAGGGGCACCCGAACCAACTTCTTTTGTCACGGTTAGGGGCACCCGAACCAACTTCTCCATTTACGGTTAGGGGTACCCGAACCAACTCCTTCTGTCACGGCTAGGGAGCACCCGAACCAACTCCTTCTGTCACGGTTAGGGGCACCCGAACCAACTCCTTTTGTCACGGTTAGGGGACACCCGAACAACCTCCTTCTGTCACGGTTAGGGGCACCCGAACCAACTCCTTTTGTCACGGTTAGGAGCACTCGAACCAACTTCTCCATTCATGGGGTACCCAAACCAACTCCTTCTGTCACGGTTAGGGGGCACCCGAACCAACTCCTTTTGCCACGGTTAGGGACACGAACCAACTCCTTCTGTCGCGGTTAGGGGCACCCGAACCAACTCTCCCTGTCACGGTTAGGGTACCCAAACCAACTCCTTTTGTCACGGTTAGGGACACCCGAACCAACTCCTTCTGTCGCGGTTAGGGGCACCTGAACCAACTCACCCTGTCACGGTTAGAGGTACCCGAACCAACTCCTTTTGTCACGGTTAGGGGACACCCGAACCAACTCACCTTGTCACGGTTAGGGGTACCCGAACCAACTCACTTCGTCGCAGTTAGGGTATCCTAAACCACGGTTAGGGATCCAATTGCTAATGCTCTTTCATACTTAGCCATTTTTTAATCGGTTATTCTCAAGAGATGGAATCTGACCCCAACAGGTACAATGTATACCAAGGATATCAAATGGAAAGAGACATACAAGGAAACTTTGGTCAATGACATCCTTTCAACTCCATCTACCAAACTCCTCATCAAATCCAAGGAACCCAAGACTTTCAAGGTCAAACGAGCTCATATACTCAACCTCCTCTTAAGACAATGAAGTTAAAACATTGGTGCAAATGATACCAGAGGGACAAATCAAGAGTAATGCGGATATATGCAAGAGGTTTGTTGAGATGCATAACAAGATAGATGGAATCTACAATGACTTAAGGGGAAGATTGGGAGTTTGGCTTCTCACATGAAAACCATAGATCTATAAGTTGCACAAGTCATCTCCTCCTCCAATGAGCTCAATGTAAAATTCGAGGGTATTGCATCTCATGTGAAGTCTCTTGATCACCAAATCAATCAACACACGTCCACCTCAAAAGACTAAGGAGAGTATTGTAATGCTATATTTTTTTAGTGTGAAGAAGAATGTGATGACCATACGGTTGTTGAGGGTGATGAGAAAGTGAAAGAAAGCACCAAAAGAGGGATCAAAACGACTGAGGTTGAAGAGAAGGGATCCTCTAAGGATGCCTTTAATCATTCTTAAAGTAGGAAATTAGCCTTGTCTGGACCATGAAACTTTGAAAGTCTCTACCATCTTCAAACTTTCTTGATTTTGACTCTCTCTATGTAATTTAAACTTTAATCTTGACATTTACTCTCTCACTTTAGGCCTTGAGATCAATTCCATGGTTTTTGTAGAAACATCCGGTATTCTTATCCACTTTACCACTCTTTGCTAATCCGGATGGCCATTTTCACTTTTAAAATGGTTCCCTAACCTTAACCTTGACCATTCTTTTTAAAATTTGATGATTTTTTGAGTGAGACTTTTGTTTGATAATGCTTCATGTGCAAAATCTCGTAAACATAGGAAACGACAAGATTTAGCTTCCATTAATGCTAACTTCTTGAATCTAAAAGACTAGCATCTTGGTGGGGAAAGAAAGTTTGAGTGTCTTTGACTTATATTTGGTTTAGAAAGAAACGAAAAACGAAACAAAAGAAAGAGTGAAATGGTTTGGAAGAAAAAAAAGGAAAGAAGGGCTCTGGAGAAGTGAAAATAGCAAAATGGCTCTAAGTTTACAATCAAAATGTCATGTTAAATCTCTCCTTTGCAAAAGTAAAATTAAAAGATATGAAAAAAGAAATTTTAGAGGAGCAAGAGTACAGAAAAGTAAAGTTTTAGAAAAAAACTTCCTACGAGCTTGGGGAAATAGATAATCTGGTTTTTGATGTGTGTTTATCTTCCCAAAATGGCGTATGGGTTTGAGTCTCAAAGGAAAGGAAAAGAAAAGAAAAAGGGATTCAGGTAGAAATAGTGACGTGTAAAATCAAGGATTGGCTAGAACAATGGAAGTTAAACTTTGTACGCATGAATTATTCCCCTTCTTTCTTGTTTTTGCATAATGTTTAACATCTCGTTTGTTTGAGAGTAACCTACTAACATATTCATAACAACATTTATCACATATCTTTAGCCTTATTCTACCATGCCGATTGGAGTTGATCAATAATCCCATTGCGAGACCGCGCGTAAAACCAAAATGAATGAATGTTAAAGAGTTGAGTAACTTGATAATATGAGTTCTTTTTGGTCCCGAGATTTGAGTAGAAGTGGATTGTGATGGTATGGCAAAGTTTCGTTGAGTACGATTTGTTTGTGCTTTGTCTAGCTATTCTTAGGAACATTGTGTTGAGTTCTCTAGTTAAGATTTTTGGGTTTGAGTTCCCGCTTTCAAATTTCTTTCTTGGATTATGCTTTATTGTTTGGTTGAGGACAAGAAAAAGGCAAGTCTTGGGGAGTTGATATTGTTGGTTTTTACCTTCCTTCACCACCCATTTCCTTTGTTTCCATCTCATTTAGCATCATTTAGAGAAGTATTTCCTTGCATTTGAATCACATTTAGTTTTTTTTGTTGCATTTAGAGTCGTAGTGGGTCGTGTTGCATTTTAGACTCCTAGAGTGTATTTGTTATTGTTTTTGGTATTTTTGTGCTCAATTAGGTTTTTTGGAGTGGCTTGGATCGAAGGATTTCATATAAATTAAAGGAAGATGAGAACTAGCATGTATTATTCTTTGTATATATATGTATACATATGTATATTATACTTTATTAACTCGTTTAATTATCATTTTAAGTATCGGGGTATTTTTCAGGGACTTATGTGCTCGAACATTAACTGCGGATGATATCTTGAAATTGAACTCAGACATCACACTTATTCTTTGCAACTTGGAGAAGATATTTCCCCCCCCCATTTTCGCCGTGATGGAACATATGGTAGTCCACTTACCGCATGAGTTAGATCTTGATGGACCAGTCCAATTTCGATGGATGTACCCGTTCGAAAGGTTCTTCAAACATCTGAAGATGAAAGCCAAAATCTCGCAAGGGTTGAGGATCAATCGTGGCAGGAAGTTTGACCGAGGAGACATCAAACTTCTCGAGATACTACTTTAGCCCAACCGTGAAAACAAAGAAAACGGGTTGTAGACGATACGATGATGGTGGGCCGGGCGAACATATCCTATTGTGGGAGTACCCAATGTCTTCTTGGATATAGGCCGAATGGGTGGCAAAGTAACGGCAATCGAGTGGTATGATTACAAGCATTGTCACGCAGTTCATACACATATCTTGCTAAACTGTGACTACTTTCGACCGTATGAGAGGTATAGTATAAAACAACTCGTTTTCTATTTAAATATACAAAATATTATTTATAATCATCCTTCATTATGTGGTGCACATGATGCTCAAACAGCAAATACATGAAGCATTTTCGGAACTAAACGACCACGAAGTGAGATCATACGTAGAACGTGATTTCGCTGGATGGATGAGAGAGAAGGTAACTAACCATAATCATATTTATATATATGTTGGGGTCAGATCCCACCTAAATGGATCTTTAGAAAAAAAATGGCTAAGTATGGGCATAAACATGTCAATCAGGTAAAGAGGAAGGACGAGGCGAGGGGTGAGTGGGAACGACGAGCCCAAAACCGAGATGAGGCAACAACATCGTAATCTCCTTCCATATCGGCGATATAGGTCGGTGATTCCGAGATACAATGGGCCGAGTCAAATCTAAGAAGCTTATAACTTTCTGCTGGACTAGAAAGTTTATGGACAAAAGGAAAAATGGGCGAGAAAAAAGAAAGCTTCCTTATCAGTTTAGGGCAAAAGACCGCTGACTCAGATTACATATAAATATGCCACGCACTTGTACCCAAGAAGGGGATCCACAACTTTGACCTAGCAAGAATACTTAGGTTTTTCCGAACAATCTCTGTATTCGAAGCTCTTTGACATATCAATAAAAATAACCATCTTTGGATCTCTGTTCTGGTGTTTGTGGGAGTCGAAATTCGCACAACTAAACTTGGTTAGGAAAAATAAGAGATTCGAAAACTTCTATGAAAAGAAACACAAGAACAGAGATCCAAAATGGTGTTTTTTATTAAAGCTGTTTAGAAAACTGTTGCAGAAAAAATAACCAGTGTTTGCTAGGTAAAATTGTGGATCCCTTTTTTAAAGGTGTACACATCTATTTATACAAAATAAGTCGGCTAGGCTTCTTCCTAAACTATAAAGGAAAATTTTCTTATTCTTCGGGATTTCTTTTCTTCTCTGGTTGCCTAAGTCGGCTCGGGTGTGGGTTTCTTACTTTGACTTGCTACCTCGGCCCACCAAACTCTTGTGGGTCGTTGCTTTGGCCCAATTAGAATTGGGCTTACTGCTTTGCTGGATCTTTGCTTGTTTAGATTGTCACCGTGTTTTGGCTTATTGCCAAAATGTTGGCTCATCACCGTCTTTCAGTTCGTCGTCAACGTGTTGGCTCGTCGCCAGCATGTTGGCTCGTCACCGTTTTTTGGTTCGTCGCCGATACGTTGGCTCGTCCACCGTTTGTTTGTTCGTCGCCAGCATGTTGGCTTGCCGCTAGCATGTTGGCTCGTCACCATTTGTTGACTTGTCACCATTTGTTTATTCGTCACCATTTGTTGGTTTGTCGCCAGCATGTTGGCTCATCACCGTTTGTTGGCTCGTCACCATTTGTTGGCTCGTCATCGTTTGTTGGTTCATCGCCAGCATGTTGGCTTGTCACCGTTTGTTGGTTCGTCGCCAGCCTGTTGGCTCGTCACCATCAGTTGGCTAGTCACCGTTAGTTGGCTCGTCACCGTTTGTTGGCTCGTCACCATTTGTTGGCTCGTCACCGTTTGTTGGTTCGTCGCCAGCATATTGGCTCGTCACCGTTAGTTGGCTCGTCACCATTTGTTGGCTCATCACCGTTTGTTGATTCATCACCATTTGTTGGTTCATCGCCAATATATTGGTTCGTCACCGTTTGTTGGTTCGTCGCTGACACATTGGCTCGTCACCATTTGTTGGCTCGTTGCATACCACCGAAGCTGGTTCGGCCCATCTACGCTCCCGCTGGGTTTGGCTAGGCCCAAAATCTTTACTTAGCCATTTTCAGCGGTCAATCTCGATGGGGTGGAAATTGACCCCAACAGTTAGCCCTAGCTCGTCAGAGTCAGTGATGACGATGATGAGATGAAAGTTGGTCGTTTTCGAGATTGTCATCCGAGACCTCTCTTGTGCTACCGAACCACTTCGGTGGAGATATTTGTCGAACCATTTTGGCTCGCCTTACTGCTGAGGTGAGAACATGTCGAGGGGTTCGTTACCGAGCCGCACTGGCATGCCATGTTGCTGAGCCATCTTTTCATTGATCCGCTGGCGAGCTGTTCAGGTGTGCGTTATCTCCAATCCACTTTGTTGCTCGTATTACCGAGCCGTTTTGGCTCGTCATATCACTGAGTAGTTCAGACTGCAATGCTGCCGAGCCATCTTTGGTTCGGCTTTTCTTTTTAGATCGGTTTTATTACCGAATTGCCTCGGCAACCATCGTTGCCACTGTCTGAGTTGTTTGGCTGCCGAGCCATCTTGGGTTCGGCATTATCGTAGAATTGTCTTGGCAGCCGACATTACCGTGCCATATGGGTTGTCTGACTGCCGAACCATCTTGGTGTGCCGAACCATTGCGACATGCTGCTAGCCATCTTGCTGAATTTGATATATTTTTGGCTCGGCGATGATATTGGCTAGATGACGGAATTTTTTCCTTCACAAACCATCTTCATATACCAGCGGTGAGTGAAAGAATTTCCCGATCCATCATTATTTGGACCTTGGTGCTGCCCAGATCTCTCGTGTCTCCAAACCGAGATTTCTTCAATTTTTTTTGCTAAGTATCTAGTGTGTTTCCGAGCCAAGATCTCTGATGTCTCATACCGCTGAGCTGGAAGATTGTGTTGGTTCGGCAAACTTTGCTTCATTGCTTGGTCGTAAAATGGTGCTATCTCCTCAGGGTACCGAACCAGTCGAGCCTAGTTCTCCGCTGGATCGGCTACAGATTGATATCCTATCTTTGGTTGATGATGCCTTTGATGCCGAGGCAAGTTTGATACAGAAAGCCGTTGAAGAAATCAAAGCCGAGCCAACATAATATAGTCTTGACGAGGTTGAAAAGGTGCGGTTGGAGAGATTATTTGCGAGCCACCAAGCTAGCACATCGACGATGCGAAAACCTTGGAGGAAAGCTCCTAGGAAACGAGCTGACCCACCTGGTTTGTCTTTGTGCACCGCTGAATCCGTGGAAGCAATGAGGCATCGATTCAACATTTCAGAAGACGTTGATTTGATTGTTCCTGCCTCAGAAGACCGAGACGAGGCTCCGCCGCCTATGTATTTTACTCTCTATGAGAGTTTCTTTTACCAAAGTCTGCTGTGGTTTCCAATTCCTGGATTGATCATCCGTTTTCTGTCAAAGCATGGATTAGCACCGAGCCAAATTCTTCCTCGCGGGATGCGTCACTTGGTCAGGATTCTGGTTCGGAGCTACAAATGTGACGTGACTGTTCGCGTTTCACATCTTCGGCAGTTCTTTGAATTTCGGAAGATTAAAAACTCCAAAGCCTACTATGTCTCTAATAAGAAGAAGAAAAATTATTGAAGGCTTCCGAAGCAAAGACAGAGACTGGGGGAGCTACTTTTTCTTTGTTCCTATTAATGACGCCACAGTAGAAGCCGACTGCGTCCGCCATGTCAAGTCGGAGTGGGGAACTAATGGTGGGTGAGTCGTAGACTTTTCAGGAGATATATCAGGTTTCTATATTGTAGCGAGCGGACCAATCTTTCTTTTCTTTGTTTTTCCAGTGCGGCAGATTTTCCCACGTTTCCCAGAAGATATGCTTACGCTTCAGAACACACTTGCTGCAGGAAAGTGCCATTGGAAAAACCATTTTTCCCTGAAGAGAGTTGGAAAGCCCGAGCTATGGGATCTGAATCTCCATCTCAAAATTTTCAGGAAAAAGCTATGAGAAAGAGATCGACGATCCGCGATAGACAAGCTTTGAAGGAGAAGAAAGAAAAGAAACTGTCCGCCGAGCTGCTGATGGGGTTGAACAAACCATCGAGCCAAACCCCGCGGTGGTTGGTCAGATCGACGTCGGGATAGAGCAAAAAACTCAATCAGAGCCTCCAATTCTGATGCCGAAGCTAGGGAGTAGTTTCAGCTATTGTTTTGGTTGCCCGGCCTTCTAATTCAGCAATATCCCAACATAACGAGGGCAGAAGGCTGACTCCTGGTAAACGTTCCGCCTCCGAACCTGACAAGAAAAAAGCTAAGGAAAAACAAGAGAAAAGGAGATGCCAAAAGCCTACCGATCCCACTTCTACCGAGCCAGCGCTAACGTCATTTAGGCATGAGAGATCCGAGCCAATCTGTAATGACGAGGCAGACTCAACAACTCTCTTCTCACAGGTTCACTGCTCGGGAGATAGACTGCCACCTCTTGATGTGCTGTCCCATGGTGATCTATACGCCGATATGTCGCTCCGAGGCACCAAGGTATGTTTGGAGATTGCATATTTTGCTGAGTAAAAAGACTAAGTACTGATAATATTTCTCCTTTGATCAGTTCGTCGCATCCATCAACAAGATTGTTGCCACCTTTGAGAAAGATGTGCGAAAGGACAGGCACCGGATCGAAAATGCCCGAAAAGATGCATCCTTCTTCAAGAGCAAGGTCGCCGAGCTGGAGAGTAAACACGCTGATGAGCTAGCAACTACTTTAGCTCGGATTGAAACTTTTGAGAAGGAAAAAGGGTTTCTTCAAGATGAGTGGAACAAGGCTGGTGATTTCTATGAGGTTGGATCGCTCTAAGCAAAAGAAGGCTGCCGAAATCGAATCTTTGAAAAGGCAGCTCGCCGCCGCTTATGCCTTGCATGAGTCAAATGTTAAAAAAGCCCAGAAGGCAGTGAGGCGAGAGATGTTGGAAAAGTTTCAGGAGCGGCTTGATATGATTGAAAAGAGCATCGACGAACTGAAGGTGGCGAAAGAGAAGGAGCTCGATCTAGCCCAGGTTGACAGCAACCTATAGTTGCTCGAGATTCTGCAGAAAGACGACGCGCCTGCTCTGGACTATGAGGTGATGAAGTTGGCAGGATGGAGAGTTGATTTGGCCGACGCAAATGAGGAGTTTGAGAAGATCGAGGCCGAGCTGAAGAAAGATCTGACGCTTTCACCGGTTTCCTCTAACTCTGTGGACTCTCTCCTTGGGAATGAACCAACAAAGAATGCGGCGGCAGCAGCCGTGGTCATAGATTTTACAGGCTCAAATGTCGGCACACCTGGAGTTGCCAATCTTGCCAACGAAAAAACTGCCGAGCTGGATCCTCCAAATGATTTTTCTTTTAATGCTCCTTTGATTTGAACCTTTTCTTTCGGTATTTTGAACACAGTGCCTAGATGACTTTATCCACTTAGTTTCTATTTGGCGAGCTACGACTTTTAAGTTTTGTAATAGTTGCCGTCTGTTGGCGTGACACCTTTTATCTTTGTTGGAGTTTTGCTTATGTTATTGTTTGCGTATTTGATTTGTTTGTGTTTTGATGTGATACATTGCGGACCATTGTGTTAGGAAATGTATGGTTACCGGGTCTCAAGCGCTTCTTTGTCATTTTAAGGTTTGCGGTGTTCAGACTTACATTCCCATTTTTAACGATGAAACATGTTTAAAATCTCATACTAACTGGTGGGTTTAGTATTATGCTTCAGAGATGTTTAGGACCAGTGTACCAAGAGGTGTTTACTGGGTTTAAGAGTCTATTTCGAGTTTTAAGACTTGCGAGTTTTCGACTTACAGGTCCTCTCGAAGGTAAACTTGTAAGAATATCGTTCAGGATATACCTTTCAGATATTAGACCAGGATATACCTAGTCAAAATTTATATAGCGCGTTTTTGTACCCGTAAGAGGGTATAAAATAGTGTTTTAGAACCATAAAGGATGCAGTAGTTCATCTGTTGTGGCCAGCAACAGACGAGATGGTAGAATATCCGTGAAGGATGTAAAGTCGTGATTTGCGTAGATCAAATGACACGAGTTTGTGTTTAAAATTGTATTTTGAGAAGTGTAATGCGAAAGATTGCGTTTTCAAGATATGGGAGTATACATGTATACATACCCACTCCCCCCTTAAAAAAGGAGGGGACAGCTGAACCCATCCGAAAATGAGCTGCCTACGTACCCATTGCAGGGATCAACCGTCCCATAGTTCATGTGAAGTGTCTTAGTGATAGTACTTTTTAGGTGCATTGCGTTCCAAGACCTCGGTATCGAACGTAAGACATGTTAGCGAGCTCGTACACTCCTGGTCGGACTGTCTTGGTGATTTTGTAAGGTCCTTCCCAGTTTGCTCCTAGCTTGCCAGCGTTTGTTTCGGCTGTGTTCTGAAAAACTTTTCGGAGAACCAGATCGCCTTCTTTGACCTTACGACTTCTGACGTGAGAGTTGTAATATTTAGCCGTCGCCTGCTGGTAATTTTGAATCCAGATGAACGCTTATCAAGTCTAATTCATCGAGTAACATGAGATGATTCAGTCCCCTGCCCCAAAAGGAGTCTGCGGCGGACTCCGGGAAATTCCACTTCGGGTGGAATTACGCATTCCGCACCGTAGACAAGGGCGAA
>OVBL01000750.1:0-20011 GCA_900406555.1 Pseudoturritis turrita
ATCAAAAAGTCGGCTAGGACTTGAGATTTGGCGCAGGTTCTGCTTCGATATTCGATGTCATATTCGCTCAGCTCTATTGCCCACTTTGCCAATCTCCCAGACTGGCTAGGGCTATGCAAGATGGATCGCAGTGGGAAGGTAGTCAAAACTACAATCGAATGTGACTGGAAGTATGGTCTCAGTTTTCGAGCGGACATTACCACAGACAATGCCAGCTTCTCCATCTGTGGATACCGTGTTTCAGCGTCGGTGAGAGTTTGACTAACATAGAAAATTGGCTTCTGCTCGCTGCGCTCTTCCCTGATGAGTACACCACTTACCGCCGTGGCCGAAACGGCCGTGTATAGAAACAGTGGCTCGCCTTCTACCGGTTTCGTAAGTACTGGAGGGCTGGCTAGGTACTCTTTCAGCTGTTGAAACGCCTGCTCGCATTTTTCTGTCCATTCAAACTTCTTGTTCCCACGTAGCGTATCGTAGAAAGGCAAACATTTATCAGTTGACCGAGAGATGAAACGATTCAGCGCGGCGACCCGTCCAGTTAGCCTCTGGACTTCGCGTTTTGTCTTCGGCGACACCATCTGTATGAGCGCATCAATCTGCTTCGGATTGGCTTCAATTCCACGGTGGGTGACCAGATATCCAAGGAATTCTCCAGACGTGACCGCGAATCTGCACTTGGTTGGGTTCAGCTTCATGTTATGCAGATTCAGTTGCTTGAAACATTCTTCCAGGTGAGCTACGTGATCCTCCTCCTCTAAAGACTTCACCAGCATGTCGTCTATGTAAACTTCCATTGTCTTCCCCAGTTGGCCAGCGAACATTCGGTTTACTAATCGCTGGTAGGTGGCTCCAGCATTTTTTAGACCGAACGGCATGACTTTGTAGCAGTATATCCCGCGGTCTGTGATGAACGCCGTCTTCTCTTGATCGTCTGGGTTCATTAGGATTTGGTTGTATCCGGAGAAGGCATCCATAAATGAAAGGAGTTTGTTGCCTGCTGTCGCTTCCACCAATCGATCAATATGCGGCAGTGGAAAGCTGTCTTTGGGGCAGGCTTTGTTCAAGTCGGTGAAGTCCACGCATACACGCCATTTCCCATTTTTCTTCTTAACCACCACAGGGTTAGCGAGCCAGTCTGGATACTTTGCTTCGACTATTGATCCCACACGTAGTAATCGTTCCACCTCGTCATTCACTGCTTGTGCTCTGTCCGGACCAAGTTTTCGCCTTTTCTGTTTGACGGGTTTAAAGGTTGGGTCCACGTGCAGCTCGTGGCACGTTACGTTGATGCTGATGCCGGGCATATCTTCAGCTTCCCATGCGAAGGTGTGTAGGTTCTTTTTAAGGAAAGAAATCAGCTCTCCCCTTATTGGATCTTTCAGCTCGGCCCCTATTTCGACACAGCGTTCTGGGTGATTGCCATCTATGTTCACCGAGACGACGGGGTCGCAAGTTGGTTTGCTTTCCCTCTCGCGATCCTCCGTGATCTGTAATTGCTATAAGAGTTTTGCCAACTCCTTCTCGGGTTCCCTGTCCGTCTTCATCTTCTTTCTCCTGGTGGTGGTTTCTGTGACGGGGTTCCTAAGTTTGTGTTCGGCTAGGAAACATATGCGGGATTCCTTTTGGTTTCCCCAAATTGTTTTGATTCCCCCAGGGGTCGGAAATTTGATGCAGAGGTGATAGGTCGATGGTACAGCTCGCATCGAGTTTATCCAGGGTGTGCCCATGATCACATTGTAGATCGCAGGATGATCTGCAACCGAAAACTCCACTATCTTGGTTACCTGTTCAGCTCGGACAGGGAGTTTTATTGTTCCAAGGGTCATGGTCGTCTCTCCCCGAGAATCCAGTTAAAGGCTTCGGGGCGGCTGTGATTTTGTCCAGGTCTATGTTCATCCTTTCTGAGAGTCTCCCGGAAGATCACATCTACGGAGCTTCCTGTGTCTATCAGAACTCGGGCGATGTCGCAATCATCAACGATCAATTCTATCACGAGGGGGTCATTATGTGGTCGGTCGATGCCGGTGGTTTCCCTTTCTTCGAACGAGATAACATCGTTGGGAAGTTTGGAGGGTGCTGACCAGTTTACACTCGCATCGGCTCGCCGCTGGAAAGCTTTGATTGAAGACACCGTGTCCGAATAGTATTGTGATCCACCCATTATCATATTTATTCTTCTTCGAGAACCTTACTGCGTTGCCTCGTCATCTCGTCTTCCTCGCTTGGGTGTATCATCATTTTGACTTATCTGGTTCGGCTGATCTTTTTCGCCTTCTTGCTCGAAGTCCTTTAAGCTGACTGCGCTACCGAGTTCTCCGGCTACCAGCTTTTCCGCAAGCTTCATTCCCAAGGTTCGGCAATTGGCAGTTGAATGACCGTGCATGTGATGAAATTCGCAGTAAGCTTTTTCGTCGTACGAACTTTGACTCCGTGTCCAGGTGTTCCAGGGTGTTTTGCCTCGGCTCGTTCCCACCTGGTAGTTGTGGGCTCCTCCAAAATTAGGTTTCTCATGGTGTACATACCCGTTTCCCTTGAATACTCTTCTTATGAGGAGGTTGGCTCGGGATTTGGAAAGAACGGTTCGTCGCTTTGGCGGCTCCATACTTCTGAGAAAAAAACCTTCATCTCTTCTTCGTTGACTATGAAATCTGAGGCTCGGTGCAGTGCGTCCTGGATTGATAGTGGCGTGTTCAGAGCAATCTCTTTTCGGAATTCGGATTCATACCACAGAGCCCTTTTTAAAGCGACCACAGCGGCCTTGTCACTTACGTCTTCAACTTTTGACATCACTGCTTTGAATCTCCCTATGAAGCTTCGCAATGTCTCCGTAGGCCCTTGAGTCAATGTCCATAGGTCGGCATCTGAGGCTCCTCGATCCATAAACATGGAGTAATGCTTCAAGAAGGCGGCAGACAGCTGCTGGAAATCATCAATGGAGTTCCGCTCTAATCTTGAAAACCATTGGAGGGCTGCACCCTTTAGATGTTCCACAAATACCAAGCAGAAACCGGCATCTCTCTCCTTTTCTCTAAAATTGGCTCGGCCCATTGCTATGATAAACGCCGTTATGTGTTCTTTGGGTCGGTTGTCCCTTCGTAGACTGGGACTTTGATCTTTACTGGGTCGGAGACCCTTGCCTTGGTAATTCGGGCTATAAACGGTGTATTGTGCGCTTCTTCCAATACGCGGTCAATCTCTGGGACTTTACTGGTTGCCTTGTGCACCTGGGATCGGACGGCTTTCATCTCAGCAGTGGCTCGAATCAATGAGGCTCGGATTTCGTCCAACTCTTCCCTCTGGGCTCGGCTCGTCGTTCTTGGTTCATCAGCAAACTGCGCTCGTTGGACCCAGAGGAGATTTTCCTCTTCCTCTGCCGAATTCCTGGCTCGGTTTAGGTTAATATCGCCTTCGCTGGCTCGGGGTTCTGTTATTTTTGGTGCGAACCCCTCGTCAGCAAGATTTTCTGCGTTGTGGTCTCCTTCTTCGTCAAGAATGATTGCTGTAGCCGATCCAACGTCGGTGCGTAGGTCATATCCATCCCTGGTTCCTCTTGCGCCTCGGGTCAGCCGGGGTAGCTCGGTGATATTTGATCTTGTCACCGCGGGTGCCTGCTCGTTTGTTGGATGTGGCGGTGGTAATCCTCCCAAAGTCCTTGGTGCATCGCGTGGTGTTGAAAATCCAGGGCCGTCGGGTTTAGGCCAAGCCGCCTGGTTATTCCGCTAACAGGTGGGTTCATAGTTGAGCCGACTCCTCCAGATCGTATGTTTCTGGCTCGGCTATCGGTTACTAGTGACTCAATTCTCTCTGTTAGCGAGCTGTTCAGCTTGTCTTGCTCCTCGGTGTGGGAGTCGAAATCAACACAATTAGAATTTGTCGGAGGTTTGTTAAGGGGGATGAAATTTCTGCGGATGAACCACGAACGGAGAGATCCAAAGATGGTTTTTATTAAGCTGTTAAGAAAGCTTTTGCGTACAAGAGTTTGAGAGCAAAAAAGTCTAGGGTTTTCTTTGCTAAGTAAAATTGCGGATCCCTTTATCAAGAGATGTACATCGATATATATACTAGTTTGAGTCGTTCAGGTCAATCCTAAAGGGATTAGGAAAACTTCCCAATCCTTCGGGATTTCTGTTCTCATGAGTCGGTTTGACTTCGTGGGCTTTTGTCCCAGCGCGGGCCGGAGATGGGCTTGTCGAAGTCAGGCTGCCGAAGTGGGCTGCCGAAGTGACTAGGCTGCCGAAGTGAGCTGCCGAAGTGGGCTGCCGAAGTGACTAGGCTGCCGAAGTCAGGCTGCCGAAGCGAAGCTGCCGAAGTGGGCTGCCGAAGTGGACTGCCGAAGTCACTAGGCTGCCGAAGTGAGCTGCCGAAGTCAGGCTACCGAAGTGGGCTGCCGAAGTGAGCTGCCGAAGTGAGGCTGCCGAAGTGGGCTGCCGAAGTGACTAGGCTGCCGAAGTGAGCTGCCGAAGTCAGGCTGCCGAAGTGGGCTGCCGAAGTGACTAGGCTGCCGAAGTGACTAGGCTGCCGAAGTGACTAGGCTGCCGAAGTGAGCTGCCGAAGTCAGGCTGCCGAAGTGGGCTGCCGAAGTGAGCTGCCGAAGTGAGGCTGCCGAAGTGGGCTGCCGAAGTGACTAGGCTGCCGAAGTGAGCTGCCGAAGTCAGGCTGCCGAAGTGGGCTGCCGAAGTGACTAGGCTGCCGAAGTCAGGCTGCCGAAGCGAAGCTGCCGAAGTGAGCTGCCGAAGTCACTAGGCTGCCGAAGTGAGCTGCCGAAGTCAGGCTGCCGAAGTGGGCTGCCGAAGTGACTAGGCTGCCGAAGTGGGCTACCGAAGTGAGCTGCCGAAGTGAGGCTGCCGAAGTGGGCTACCGAAGTGACTAGGCTGCCGAAGTGAGCTGCCGAAGTCAGGCTGCCGAAGTGGGCTGCCGAAGTGACTAGGCTGCCGAAGTCAGGCTGCCGAAGCGAAGCTGCCGAAGTGAGCTGCCGAAGTCACTAGGCTGCCGAAGTCAGGCTGCCGAAGCGAAGCTGCCGAAGTGAGCTGCCGAAGTCACTAGGCTGCCGAAGTGAGCTGCCAAAGTCAGGCTGCCGAAGTGGGCTGCCGAAGTGACTAGGCTGCCGAAGTGAGCTGCCGAAGTCAGGCTGTCGAAGTGGGCTGCCGAAGTGACTAGGCTGCCGAAGTGACTAGGCTGCCGAAGTGAGCTGTCGAAGTCAGGCTGCCGAAGTGGGCTGCCGAAGTGGGCTGCCGAAGTGACTAGGCTGCCGAAGTAAGCTGCCGAAGTCAGGCTGCCGAAGTGGGCTGCCGAAGTGACTAGGCTGCCGAAGTGAGCTGCCGAAATCAGGCTGCCGAAGTGGGCTGCCGAAGTGATGCTTCCTTCAAGGCTTGCCTAAGTGAAGACAAGGCTCTTGCCGATACGAGCCAAAGCTTGCCTAAGTGGAGACAAAGCTTGCCTAAGTGAAGACAAGGCTTGCCTAAGCGGAGACAAGGCTTGCCTAAGTCTCTCCTTTCTTTGCCGAAGTCTCCCTGCCGAAGTGAGCTAAAGCTTGCCTAAGTGGAGACAAAGCTTGCCTAAGTGAAGACAAGGCTTGCCTAAGTGGAGACAAAGCTTGCCTAAGTGAAGACAAGGCTTGCCTAAGTCTCTCTTTTCTTTGCCGAAGTCTCCCTGCCGAAGTGAGCTAGGCTTGCCGAAGTCTCCCTTGCCGAAGTGAGCTAGGCTTGCCGAAGTTTCCTTTGCCGAAGTGACTGGGCTTGCCGAAGTCTCCCTTGCCGAAGTGAGCTAGGCTTGCCGAAGTCCCCCTACCAAAGTCTTCTTTGTCGAAGTCTCTCTGCCGAAGTGAAGCTTCCTCGGCCGGAAATGGAGCTGCTTTAGCCAGAATGGCCTCTCTTGTGCTTAAGTGGACTCGTACAGAAACGACTTAGGCACAATTTCGGCCTTCTCCGATTCTTCGTATTTTCATACTTAGCCATTTTCCCATTGATCACAGCTGGGCGGGTTTTGACCCCAACAGTTAGCCCCCCAGCTCGGTAGTTTCAGTGATGATAGTGCCGAGGTAGAGGAAGTCCAAGCTGGGATCAATGTGCCGTGTCAATCGATATGAGCTGAGCTGACATGACGCTGGGTCCGCTGTTTCTGATGTCCACCAGGTTCTCTGTCTTCAGACTGATAATCTTCTTTCCAGTAGAAATTTCCTCCTTCAACTGTGTTTTGGCACAGCTTCCAATGTATGATGACATCATCTTTTGCTTTATGAGCCTATATATACTCCCCTTCTCCTCATTTCCTCTTCACTTCCTCACTTCTCAAAAATCTCAAGGTAACTTCTCTCTCCCTTCTCTCTCCTCCTCTTGAAGATATTTTTTTTGTTTTAGGTTGTCTAGCTGTTTTTTTTTGTTGTCCCTGAAATTGTTTTCGGCCGAAGTCTTCTCTGCCGAAGTAATCTGTTGCCGAAGTAATTTGTTGCCGAAGCGATTCTCTTTGCTGGGCGAGATGGAGAGTCCGTTCAATGTAAAAATCGAGATGGAGAATTGGAGTTCCGATTGTGTTAGGCTCAGGCACGACGCGAGCCTTCAGGCGTGTTCTTCAACACGGCGAATTTCTAAGGGCACATACAAGCATGAGGCGCCTGATCCACCAGGCTCTACGCTCTCCACTGCTGAATCTTTGGAGTCCCTCCGGCACCATTTCAACATCTCTGAAGAAATTGACTTTATCCTTCCATTGCCCTCGGATCGGGCCAGTGAGCCCCCAAAAGGGTTCTTTACTCTGTACGAGAGTTGTTTCTACATGTGCTTCATATGGTTCCCGATACCAGGGGTCATCCTAGGGTATCTGTGGAAGCATAGACTGGCTCTGGCGCAAATAACTCCGCGGGGAATTCGACACCTGGTTGGGATCGTGGTTCGCAGCTTCGAGTGTGGCGAAGAAGTCACCGTGGATCACTTGTTGAACCTGCTATCCTTCCGGACGTTTCGCTCCAAGGATTCGCTTCTTTACTCCCTTTCGAACAAAACTCACCGCAAAATTATCGGAGGATTCCCAAGTAAAGACAGATATTGGGAGGATTATTTCTTCTTCGTGCCCATCTCCGAGGCTTCGGTCGGTGCAGATTGGGTTAACAAAATTAGGACCACATGGAGAAAAATCGGAAGCCGATCCACAGCTTTACGAGATTTTCTGCCCTTTTGAACATGTCATGACCCTCAGTCTTATTTGTTGGTTTTGCAGTTCCTAATCCGCTCCCGACGTGTCCTACGGACATAATTACATTTCGTGAGACTCTAGCTTCCGGTGAGTGCGACTGGCAAGGAGATTTTACTCTTCAAAGAGTGGAAAGAGCGCGGGCACGATACTTTGGGTATTATTCTCCAAGTTCATCTCCTTCGTGTTCTTCTAGCAGTACGAAGAGAGCTATGGGAAAAAGACCATCCGTTCGCGAAAGGATGGAGACCGAGAGCCGTGCCGCGATGGAGCAGGCAGAGGTCGGCCGAACTGAGATCTCTGCGGAGCAGCTGAGTGCTGCCCTAGCTTTCCCCTCGGGCGACTCGTCTGTTGAACCGTCCATGCTGGCTCCGTCGATCCCCATTGTGAGAGAGATCGTGTTGGGCTTGCCCCCGTTTCACCGCGGAAAAGGGAAAGCTGCGGCTACAAGTAAGGATGCCGATCGGGTGAGGCCAGTCCGGAGACGTGTCCCGGCGAAGATTGACACAGGAAAAAATCCTCAAAGAGATGACGCCCTGGACGAAAAAGGCGCAACGCGTCGGCTCGTGGTGCTGCCGAGCACGAGCTGCCTTCGCAGCCCGAATCTCAGCCGTCTGCTGCCGAAATGTTTTGTGACGACGCGTCGGCCTCGGCCACTCTCTTCTCCAAGATTCTTTCCAAGGGGGATTGTTTTCCTCCTCCCGATACTTTGTCCCGGAGCAAGCCATATGCTGAAATGTCTCGCCGTGGTGCTAAGGTAGTTCGAGTGGAACCCCCCTCATTTTTGTACTTCGTTTAAACTGCGATGCCTGATCTCTTTTTTTTTTTTTTTTCAGTTCGTGGCCTCTATCAACAAGATGACGTCCGGTTACGAGGCGGACGTTCGTAAGAATGCGAGGAGGGCCGAACGTGCACGAAAAGTGGCCGAAGGGCTTCGATCAAAGCTTACCGAAGCCGAGCGCGAACGCGACGCTGCAATGGAGGCAGCGTCAAAACAGAATGAAGACTTAGAGTCCTATCGGGTCCAGCAAGAGGCTCGTGTGGCCGAACTCCAGCGGATGCTGAGCTCGGAGAGGGCTATGACCGAGAAGAAAGTCGAACGGGCCAAGAAGGGGGCGATGCGCGGTCTGGCCGAGAAGTTTCAATCCAAAGTCAACCGAGCCAAGGAGAAGATCAAGATCTTGGGCGAAACTTCGAAGAACAGCGTCGTCGATCTCGCCCAAGTCGACGGGAACCTTGAACTCCTTGCGCTGCTCCGCGGTGACGAACCGCCTTCGCTGGATGCCGAAACGGAGAAACTTGAGGGATGGAGAGCGAGGTACGCTGGTGCCGATGACGAGTTCGATAAGTTGGTCGCTTCGTTGGGGCATGACCTAGTGGTCTCGCCGATCTCTGAAGACTCGGCTGACGTCGCGCTTGGTGATGAGTCTGTTGAGGCGTTGGCGGCGGATGTCGGCGTTCGTGTATTCTCCGGATCCAACAGGGGTAAACTTGGTTCGAACGAAGCCTCTGAATCCGAGACGACGGCCGAATCCTCCGACGATGATTAGGGTGCGTCTTCGAGGGGTAAGGTATGAGGATGACGGGGAACTGCCCAAGTCGTCGTTTTAATTATGCTTTGACGTTATTCGGACATGGTGCCTGGATGGCTTTATCCATATTGACTTGTTATGTTTGCGTTGTGGCTTTGGTTTTAGTTGTGTCGTTTTGTTGTTGTCGAAAACTTGTTGCTCGAATGCTGCTTTTTTTTATCCAAGGAGGACTGATCCGTTTTGCTAGTATTAATACCGATGGTTCGCTTGTTTCGTTCTGAATGTTTATGCTAGCGTAAGCTCACTTGCTTCGATTATAAACACAGGCGTTTTTGACCAACGATTCGTTTGTTGGGTTTTCAGATGAACATTTCGGTTTGCGGACATGCTACCGTAAGCGTATCCGCTCCGACAATGGACACGTAGTACTGTCGCGACCAACGATTTGTTGTTGGGTTTAGGATGAGCATTTCGGTTCACGGATACGCTACCGTAAGCATATCCGCTCCGTCAATGAACATGTAGTACTGTTAGGACCAACGATTCGCTTGTTGGGTTTAGGATGAACATTTCGGTTTACGGGTACGCTACCGCAAGTATACCCGCTCCGACAATGGACACAGTTATTTATGTAGCGCGCGCTATTAATCCGCTAGGATGTAGTAGTTAGATCCGTAAAGGATGTAGTAGTTCGTTGCTGTGGCCAGCAGCAACGAAGGTGAGGAGAGGTGCCTGTCTTAGTTAGGACTTTAGATGATTCGTGAAAGGTGCGTATGTGATGCCTGTTTTCGTTAAGGCTTTAGTAACCCGTGGAGGGTGTGATATGAAGGAAATTGCTTCGAGAAGCTTGCATTAAGTAGACGCGGAGTCTATTACAAAGGTGGGAGTATACGAGTATACGTACCCACTCCCCCCCTTTTTTTTTAGGAGGGGGGCAGCTGAACCCATCCGAGGATGAGCTGCCTACGTACCCTTTGCAGGGATCAAGCCGCCCCGTAGTTCATGTGAAGTATCCTAAGTATAGTACTTCTTGAGGTGCATTGCGTTCCACGATCGTGGTATTGGAACGTCAGACGTGTGGGCGAGTTCGTACACTCCTGGTCGGACTACTTTCGTGATTTTGTAAGGTCCTTCCCAGTTCGCTCCGAGTTTGCCAGCATTCAGCTCAGCAGTATTCTGGAAGACTTTCCGTAGGACGAGGTCTCCTTCGTAGAACGGTCGATTTCGTACGTGAGAGTTGTAGTATTTTGCCGCTGCGTTCTGGTAATTCTGAATTCGGATCAAGGCTTGGTCCCGTCTTTCGTCGATCAAGTCCAGCTCGTCAAGCATCAACAAGTGATTGAGTCCTTCTTGTTCTGGGAGTAGTCTTCGGCGGACTCCAGGAAAATTTATCTCTGGTGGAATGACGCATTCTGTCCCATAGACGAGGGCGAATGGAGTTTCATTGGTTGCTCGCCGCGGTGTCGTTCTATGAGACCACAATACACCTTCCAGTTCGTCGGCCCATCGGCCTTTCTTCTGGTCGAGGCGTTTCTTGAGACCGTCGAGAATCGTTTTATTTATTGCTTCAGCCTGGCCGTTGCCCTGTGGATATCGTGGGGTTGATTTGCTTAGCCGGATCTTCCACTTTTCGCAGAAAGCTTCGAACCTTGTAGAAATGAACTGTGACCCATTATCGGTGACGATCTCGTATGGGACTCCATGACGGCATATGATGTTCCTCCATACGAAACTCTCGACTTGTGCGTCCTTGATGCTGGCATACGAATCTGCCTCCACCCACTTTGAAAAGTAGTCAGTCAGGACCAACAAGAATCGTTTCTGCTTTGACGGATGTAAAGGTCCAACAATATCCATGGACCATCGCATGAAAGGATAGGGTGATGATATCGAAGAGAGCATCTCGGTCGGCTGATGAATCATCGGTGCGTGACGTTGACATTTCTCGCACCTGGACGAGTATTTCTCGCAATCTTGTATCATGGTCGGCCAGTAATAACCATGCCGTTTGATCTTTATTGCCAAAGCTCGTCCTCCCGAGTGGTTACCGCAGGAGCCGCCGTGGACCTCCTCCATGATTGCCCTTGCCTCCTTTCCTTCGACGCAGGCGAGTAATGGCCCTGAGAATCTCCATTTCAAAACATTACCGTCGAGCAAGATGTAGCGCGCTGCTTGCGCCCGAAGTTTTCGGGCCGCCCATTTGTCTGAAGGTAAGAGACCATCGCAGATGTATCCGCGGATGTCGTCGAGCCACCCTTTGTCGCAGCCATACTGTATGTCCGTATACGCTTCATTCGTCTCGACGACTCCAGTTTCGTGGCAGGGGTCGACGTTGGAGGGGAGGGTCGTAAAGTCCTCTTCCATAGATGTTGCTTCCTCCGCAGCAGTCGCAGGATCTTCGTCGTCGATGATTGCATCTATTTCCATTCGAGAGGCCTGTCCTTCGTCTGTCGCGTATGTCTCGTTCTGGACTATCGAGCCGTTGGTTACGGCTTCTTGTTCGTCAGCGTCATCTCCAGCATTGGCTGGTGCACAGGCTTTTTCCCGCGCCGTCCTGGCGGCTTGGGATCGAGTAACTACGCTCACTGTTTCCGTGAGAGTGATGCTTGGGCGCTCGATGAATTCCACCGGAATAACTCGTTTCAAGGCTGGATCAGAAGTGGATGCGAGGGCGGCCAGTGCGTCAGCCGAAGTGTTCTCTCCACGTGGAATCCGCGTGAGTGTGAACTCTTTGAATTGAGCAGTCAAATCTCTGACGACTTTCAGATATGCCTCCATACGATCGTCTTTAGCTGCGTATTCTCCGCTGAACTGGTTTGCGACCAACTGTGAATCGCAGAACGCGTGAATGCAATCAATCTTGAGTCCCTGCGCAAGCTTTAATCCGGCAATGAGGGCTTCGTATTCTGCTTCGTTGTTGGAGGCATGAAAACCTAGGCGGAAGGATTGTTCAAGTATTTCGCCCATTGGCGACGTCAGACGTATTCCTACCCCTGAACCGTTTTGGATGATGAGCCGTCAACGTGAAGTTGCCAAGTCGAATTCGGGTTTCCTTCGGCGAGGCTTTCCTCTGGAAGCTCGATTAGAAAGTCGGCAAGTACTTGCGATTTTACGCAGGTTCGTCCGCGATACTCGATGTCGTATTCGCTGAGCTCGATAGCCCACTTGGCCAATCGCCCGGATTGGCTTGGGCTATGCAAAATCGATCGTAGGGCAGAGGACTAAGGAACACAATGGAGTGTGACTGGAAGTACGGCCTTAGTTTCCTGGCAGACATGACTACCGATAGGGCCAATTTCTCCATCTGCGGATATCTTGTCTCTGCGTCGGTGAGGGTCTTACTGACGTAAAAAATTGGTTTCTGCTCGCCCCGGTCATCGCGAATGAGTACTCCGCTTACTGCCGTGGTGGAGATTGCGGTGTACAGGAAGAGCGGCTCTCCCTCGACTGGCTTTGCGAGCACCGGGGGACTGGCGAGATATTTCTTCAATTGCTGGAAAGCCTCTTCGCACTTCTCTGTCCATTCGAATTTCTTGTTTCCTCGTAAAGTGTCGTAGAACGGTAAGCACTTATCGGTGGACCGCGAAATAAACCTGTTGAGTGCAGCCACCCTGCCAGTCAGTCTCTGTACTTCACGTTTTGATTTTGGGGAAGCCATCTGGATGAGGGCATCGATCTGCTTTGGATTCGCTTCGATTCCGCGATGAGTAACTAAGTAACCAAGAAACTCGCCGGACGTGACTGCGAATCTACACTTTGTCGGGTTGAGCTTCATGTTGTGGAGTTGAGCTGTTGGAAACATTCCTCCAAATGTAACACGTGATCCTTTGCCTCTAGTGATTTACCAGCATGTCGTCTATGTATACTTCCATCGTTCTTCCGAGTTGATCGGCAAACATCTTGTTTACTAAGCGCTGATATGTGGCTCCGGCGTTCTTGAGGCCGAAAGGCATCACCTTGTAACAATAGATTCCACGGTCCGTAATGAAGGCTGTCTTCTCACGGTCGTCGGGTTCATTAGAATCTGGTTGTATCCTGAGAATGCGTCCATGAACGATAAGAGCTTGTTACCGGCCGTTGCTTCGACCAGTCGGTCAATGTGCGGTAGTGGGAAGCTGTCCTTCGGGCATGCCTTGTTTAAATCGGTGAAATCGACACACACCCGCCATTTTCCGTTCTTCTTTTTGACTACAACAGGATTCGCCAGCCAATCCGGGTATTTGACTTCTATTATCGACCCGACTCGTAAGAGTCTTTCGACTTCGTCGTTCACTGCTTTCGCCCTGTCAGGACCCAACTTTCTCCGTTTTTGCTTGACTGGTTTGAAGGTTGGGTCGATGTTCAATTCGTGACTGGTTACGCCGATATCAATTCCGGGCATATCCTCTGCTGCCCACGCGAAAGTGTCCACGTTTTCTTTTAAGAAAGAAACCAGTTCGTCCTTGATTTTTTCGTCGAGGGCGGATCCGATCTCTACGCAACGTTCCGGGTGTTCGTCGTCGATGCAAACTGATATTACGGGGTCGCAGGGCTGTTCGACCGGTTCTTCCTCGCGATCCTCCGCAATCTGTAATTGCTATAAGAGCTTGGAGAGCTCTTTTACTGGCTCCCTATCTGTCTTCATTTTCTTGCGTTCCGACTTGGCTATTGGATCGGTGACAGGATTCCTGAGCTTGTGTGCAGCGAGGAAGCATACACGGGACTCCTTCTGATTTCCCAAAATTGTTTTGATTCCACTTGGCGTTGGGAATTTGACGCAGAGGTGGTAGGTCGAGCTACGGCGCGCATTGAGTTAACCATGGTGTGCCGACGATGACGTTGTAGATTGCTGGGTGATCGGCTACCGAAAATTCGACGAGCTTGATGACACCCCCAGCTTCTACAGGCAGCTTGATCGTCCCGATTGTCATCGTCGTTTCTCCGGAAAATCCAGTCAATGGTTTAGGGGAAGCCACTATGTCAGTCGGATTGATATCCATTCTTTTGAGAGTTTCTTTGAAGATTATATCCACTGTGCTGCCCGTATCCACCAGCACCCGGGCTACGTCATATCCACTGATGATCAACTCAATGACGAGAGGGTCATCGTGTGGTTTGTCGATTCCGGTTGTTTCCCTTTCTGCGAACGAGATTACGTCGTTAGGAAACTTGGAGGGTGCGGACCAGTTAACGCTAACATCGGCTCGTCGTTGAAAAGCTTTAATCGACGAGACAGTATCTGAACAATAGTGAGATCCACCCATTATCATGTTGATCCGTCTCCTTGGGCCAGATTGTGGCGCTTCGTCGTCTTGCCTCCCTTGCTTAGGGAGATCTTCGTCTGCCTGTTCGGGGCGGTTTGCATTGGTATCCATCTCGAAATCCTTGAGGCTAATATCGCCTTTGAGTTTGCCAGCCGCCAGTTTTGCAGCGAGTTTCAACCCTAGGATGCGACAATTTGCAGTTGAGTGTCCGAAGATATGGTGATGTTCGCAATAAGCCGTTTCGTCGTACGTTCCTTGGCCCCTGGTCCACGTGCTACTCCACGTACCTCTTCCTCTGCCCTGACCTCGTCCTTGTCCAAAGCTTGACGAATCAACTTGGTAGTTATGGGCTCCTTTGAATCCCCCTTCGTGCTGGATGTATCCAGGGCCTTGGTTGCCCTTTCTGTTGTTCGGTAGGTTCGGTGCAGAGGGAGGGTGGTTTGCGGACTTCACCTTTCCATGTTTCTGGGCTAGGATCTTCACTTCTTCTTCGTTGGAGGCGAAGTCCGTTGCTCGTCAGCATTTGACGTGTTGGCAATATTCCTTCCGAAAGTCGGAGTCGAACCACAGGCCTTCTTTAAAGCTTGCAGTGCGGCTTCGTCACTGATTCCTTCTACCTTTGACAGCACTGTCTTGAATCGTCCGATGAAAGTTCGCAATGTCTCGTTCTGTCCTTGCCCCATGGTCCAAAGATCCGCATCGGATGTCCGGCGTTCCATGAATATAGCATAATGTTTAAGGAAAGCCGACGACAGTTGATTGAAATGCCAAATCGAATTTCTTCCCAGTCTGGAGAACCATTGGAGAGCCGGGCCTTTAAGGTTCTCGACGAACAAGAGGCATTGTCCGCGTCTTCTTCCCCTCTCTGAAATTTGCTCGTCCCATTGCTATTGCAAAGGCGGTCAGATGCTCCTTCGATCAGTTTTACCTTCGTAGACTGGTATCTTCATCTTCCCCGGGTCAGAAACCCTCGCCTTAGTGATTTGAGCCGTGAACGGGGTGTTCTGTGCTTCTCAAGCACTCGTCAAGTTCGGGAGCCTTGCTCCTAGCCCTATGCATCTGAGATCGAACGAATTTCATCTCGGCGGCAGCTCGCTCCATGCCTGCCCGGATTTCGGCCATCTCCTCCTTTTGGGCTCGAATCATGCTTTGCGCTCTTCCTCGATCTGGGCTCGTTGGGCCCAGAGGATGTTCTCCTCCTCTTCGGTGAGGTCCTGATCATGGCCAAGGTTGGTGTTGCTTCGTTCGTTTCGAGTTCGGGTCGCACCCGTGAGTTCAGATTCGCGGCGGTGTTCCGAGTCGTGTTCACCCTCTGGGTTATCCTCCAGGTTGATCACTGGATTCATCCCGCCCATAGTCTGCGTGTTTGCCTCCTGTGGTGTTGCGTTCAGCTCTGCGGTCGTGATTGGTTGGTTTGTAGGGAGCAATCCGCTCTGGGTTCTCGTCGTATGGTGGGTGTTGAGAAATCGAGGGGTTGGGTTGAGACGTCGAAGAGGGCGCCTCATTAGGTCAACTCCTGAGCCTCTACCACGGGCTTGGCTTGCCGTCGCAAGGACTTCGAGTTTATCGGTCATCGATGTGTTTAGCTTATCCTGCTCCTCCGCCTTCTTGAGCAGCGTTTCCAGCATCGTCTTGATCTGTGATAGGGCCTCTGGGCTCGTCTCCACGACTGCAGGCGTTGGTGTATCTGTTGCTCCAGATCCATCGATCCCTGTGTCCTGCGGGTCGTCGGTTCGTCCGTCGCTAGTCATCTTCTTCGAATCGTTCGTGTGGTGGTTCCTTGGAGTAAGAAATTTCAAACCCCCTCCTTCTAGCGCCAAATTGTGGGAGTCGAAATCAACACAATTAGAATTTGTCGGAGGTTTGTTAAGGGGGATGAAATTTCTGCGGATGAACCACGAACGAGAGATCCAAAGATGGTTTTTATTAAGCTGTGTCGAAAAGCTTTCGTACAAGAGTTTGAGAGCAAAAAAGTCTAGGGTTTTTTGCTAAGTAAATTGCGGATCCCTTTATCAAGAGATGTACATCGATATATATACTAGTTTGAGTCGTTCAGGTCAATCCTAAAGGATTAGGAAAACTTCCTAATCCTTCGGGATTTCTGTTCTCGTGAGTCGGTTTGACTTCGTGGGCTTTTGTCCCAGCGCGGGCCGGAGATGGGCTTGTCGAAGTCAGGCTGCCGAAGTGGGCTGCCGAAGTGGGCTGCCGAAAGTGACTAGGCTGCCGAAGTGAGCTGCCGAAGTCAGGCTGCCGAAGTGGGCTGCCGAAGTGACTAGGCTGCCGAAGTCAGGCTGCCGAAGCGAAGCTGCCGAAGTGGGCTGCCGAATCACTAGGCTGCCGAAGTGAGCTGCCGAAGTGAGGCTGCCGAAGTGGGCTGCCGAAGTGACTAGGCTGCCGAAGTGAGCTGCCGAAGTGAGGCTGCCGAAGTGGGCTGCCGAAGTGACTAGGCTGCCGAAGTGAGCTGCCGAAGTCAGGCTGCCGAAGTGGGCTGCCGAAGTGACTAGGCTGCCGAAGTCAGGCTGCCGAAGCGAAGCTGCCGAAGTGAGCTGCCGAAGTCACTAGGCTGCCGAAGTGAGCTGCCAAAGTGAGGCTGCCGAAGTGGGCTGCCGAAGTGACTAGGCTACCGAAGTGAGCTGCCGAAGTCAGGCTGCCGAAGTGGGCTGCCGAAGTGACTAGGCTGCCGAAGTGACTAGGCTGCCGAAGTGAGCTGCCGAAGTCAGGCTGCCGAAGTGGCTGCCGAAGTGAGCTGCCGAAGTGAGGCTGCCGAAGTGGGCTGCCGAAGTGACTAGGCTGCCGAATGAACTGCCGAAGTCAGGCTGCCGAAGTGGGCTGCCGAAGTGACTAGGCTGCCGAAGTCAGGCTGCCGAAGCGAAGCTGCCGAAGTGAGCTGCCGAAGTCACTAGGCTGCCGAAGTGAGCTGCCGAAGTCAGGCTGCCGAAGTGGGCTGCCGAAGTGACTAGGCTGCCGAAGTGAGCTGCCGAAGTCAGGCTGCCGAAGTGGCTGCCGAAGTGACTAGGCTGCCGAAGTCAGGCTGCCGAAGCGAAGCTGCCAAAGTGAGCTGCCGAAGTCACTAGGCTGCCGAAGTCAGGCTGCCGAAGCGAAGCTGCCGAAGTGAGCTGCCGAAGTCACTAGGCTGCCGAAGTGAGCTGCCGAAGTCAGGCTGCCGAAGTGGGCTGCCGAAGTGACTAGGCTGCCGAAGTGAGCTGCCGAAGTCAGGCTGCCGAAGTGGGCTGCCGAAGTGACTAGGCTGCCGAAGTGACTAGGCTGCCGAAGTGAGCTGCCGAAGTCAGGCTGCCGAAGTGGGCTGCCGAAGTGAGCTAGGCTGCCGAAGTCAGGCTGCCGAAGTGGGCTGCCGAAGTGGGCTGCCGAAGTGGGCTGCCGAAGTGACTAGGCTGCCGAAGTAGCTGCCGAAGTCAGGCTGCCGAAGTGGGCTGCCGAAGTGACTAGGCTGCCGAAGTGAGCTGCCAAAATCAGGCTGCCGAAGTGGGCTGCCGAAGTGATGCTTCCTTCAAGGCTTGCCTAAGTGAAGACAAGGCTCTTGCCGATACGAGCCAAAGCTTGCCTAAGTGGAGACAAAGCTTGCCTAAGTGAAGACAAGGCTTGCCTAAACGGAGACAAGGCTTGCCTAAGTCTCTCCTTTCTTTGCCGAAGTCTCCCTGCCGAAGTGAGCTAAAGCTTGCCTAAGTGGAGACAAAGCTTGCCTAAGTGAAGACAAGGCTTGCCTAAGTCTCTCTTTTCTTTGCCGAAGTCTCCCTGCCGAAGTGAGCTAGGCTTGCCGAAGTCTCCCTTGCCGAAGTGAGCTAGGCTTGCCGAAGTTTCCTTTGCCGAAGTGACTGGGCTTGCCGAAGTCTCCCTTGCCGAAGTGAGCTAGGCTTGCCGAAGTCCCCCTACCGAAGTCTTCTTTGTCGAAGTCTCTCTGCCGAAGTGAAGCTTCCTTGGCGGAAATGGAGCTGCTTTAGCCAGAATGGCCTCTCTTGTGCTTAAATGGACTCGTACAGAAACGACTTAGGCACAATTTCGGCCTTCTCCGATTCTTCGTATTTTCATACTAGCCATTTTCCCATTGATCACAGCTGGGCGGGTTTTGACCCCAACACTCGGCCTTCTTCAGCAACGCGGTCATCATGTTCTTCAATTCTGTTAAAGTTTCTGTGGTGCCTTCCGTGTTCGCTGGAGGCAGATTGGTTCCTGTCCTAGGAGGATCGACGCCGGTGTTGCTCGCATCATCACCGCTTCGGTCTCCGTCGGTAGTCATCGCTTCAGATCTCGTATTAAGTGGTTCTAAGGTGTCAGAAAGTTTGAGAATCCCCTCAGACGGCGCCAAATTGTGGGAGTCGAAACTCGCACAACCAAAAACTTGTAAGGAGAATTTAGGGATTCGACAAACTTCTATGTAAAAGAACCAAGAACAGAGATCCAAAGATGGTTTTATTATCTTAGCTGTTTTGAAAGCTGTTGCAAAGAATAACAAGTATTTTTGCTAGGTCAATTTTCGGATCCCCTTTTTAGAGAGGCACATCGTCTATTTAACACAAATAAGTCGGCTGGCCTGTTTCCTAAAGGTATTTGGAAAACTTCTTCTCTGGCTCGGATGTCGGCTTTTTCTTAGGCTCGTCATCTTGGCCCACCAATTCTCTTATGGCTCGTTGCGTCGACCTAATAAAATATTGGGCTCGTTGCTTCGCTGGGTCATCGGCGAGCTGGCTCGTTGTTTGTCTTACCTGCTCATCCCAATCCCGAGCCAGGTAGTTGGCTCGTCGCCTGACTTCCCTTGATGCCGAGCCAGGAAGTTGGTCTGCCAACATGTTGGCTCGTCACCGTTCGTTGGTTTGCCAACATTGTTGCCGGAGCCAGTCTGCTCTGTCCCTACTTCTTCCACTGCCTAGCCAAGATGTAGGTCTGCCAACATGTTGGTTCGTCACCGTTCGTTGGTTTGCCAACATGTTGCCGAGCCAGATCTGGCTCGTCTCCTACTTCTTCCCACTGCCTAGCCAAATGTTGGCTCGTTATTCCTTTCCCTGCTGCCGAGCCAACAGGGGCGTTGGCTCGTCACTCCTTTCTTCCTAGCCAAGATGTTGGCTCGTCTCTTACTCATGCCTAGCCAAACGTTGGCTCATCACCTGCTTCTTCCTGCTGCCTAGCCAAGATGTTGGCTCGTCTCCTTCTTCTTACACTGCCTAGCCAAGATGGTTCTCGTCATCGTTTCTTCACGCCTAGCCAATGTTGGTTCGTCGCCTAGCCAAACATTGGCTCGTCATTGCTTGCTTCTGCCGCCGAGCCAAAAGTTCGTGCTTGCTTGGCTAGCATTTTCTCCATACTTAGTCTATCAGCAGTTGATCTCGACGAGGTGAAAACTGACCCCAACACCGAAGTCATTCCATACTGAGCTGTCTTTCCAAGGTCAATTCTACACGAAGCTAGAAGACGATGCGGCCGAAGTCATTTCTATACGAAGCTAGAAGACGACGCGGCCGAAGTCATTTTTATACGAGGACGACAAGCCATCTTCGGCCCGCGATGGGTCAAAGGCCCACAGAGCCAAGCCGACTTGCTTAAAACGGAAATCCCGAAGGATTAGGAAGTTTTTCTAATCCCTTTGGATTGACCTGGCAAACTCGAAGGACTATATATAGATCTATGTACATCCCATGAAAAGGGATCCGCAAAATTACTTAACAAAAAAACCCTAGACTTTTTTGCTCTCAAACTCTTGTACGAAAACTTTTCGACAACAGCTTAATAAAAAAAAAACCATCTTTGGATCTCTCCGTCGTTGGTTCATCCGCAGAAATTTCATCCCCCTTAACAAACTCCGACAAATTCTAATTGTTGATTTCGACTCCCACAATTTGGCGCTAGAAGGAGGGGGAATTTGAAACTTTCTACTCCAAGGAACCACCGCACGAACGATTCAAGAAGATGACTACGACGGACGAACCGACGACCCGCAAGACACGGGGATCGATGGGTCTGGAGCAACAGATGCACCAACGCCTGCAGTCTTGGAGACGAGCCCAGACGCCCTATCACAGATCAAGAGGATGCTGGAAA
>OVBL01000751.1:0-5000 GCA_900406555.1 Pseudoturritis turrita
TATTTACAAAGTACCTATGTAGCTTGGTGGTAAATTCTGATATTCTATTATAATGCAACCCGAGTTCGATTCTCTTTTTGAGAATTTTTATTTCTTCCTAATACCACGTGTAATCTACTTATATAGCTCGAGACTTAAGTTTCTGGCTGAAACAACCACCCGTGGTTCATTAAAAGCCTACCCGTGGGTCCGGAAAGTTCAACCCCTGGGTTGGATCAAACTTGATAGCCTTATTGATATATTTGTAAGGTTTCAGTCACGAAACATCACCTCCAGTACACGAGATTTCGAAATATAGTTCGAGACTTATGTTTTTTGTCGATACAATCTTACCCGTGGGTCGATAAAATCCAACCCGTGGTTCGATAAATTCCTTACCCGTGGTCGATAAATCCGATAAAATCCAACCCGTGGTTCGATAAATTCCTTACCCGTGGGTCGATAAAATCCAAACCGTGGTCCGATAAAATCCATATCCGTGGTTCGATAAATGACAATCCGTGGGTCGATAAAATCCAACCCGTGGTTCGATAAATTCCTTACCCGTGGTCCGATAAAATCCATATCCGTGGTTCGATAAATGACAATCCGTGGGTCGATAAAATCCAACCCGTGGTTCGATAAATTCCTTACCCGTGGTTCGATAAAATCCAAACCGTGGTCCGATAAAATCCAAACCGTGGTCCGATAAAATCCAAACCGTGGTCCGATAAAATCCAAACTGTGGTCCGATAAAATCCATATCCGTGGTCCGATAACTTCCTTACCGTGGGTCCGATAAAATCCATATCCGTGGTCCGATAACTTCCTTACCGTGGGTCCGATAAAATCCAAACTGTGGTCCGATAAAATCCAAACTGTGGTCCGATAAAATCCAAACCGTGGTCCGATAAAATCCATATCCGTGATCCGATAAAATCCATATCCGTGGTCCGATAACTTCCTTACCGTGGGTCGATAAAATCCAAACCGTGGTCCGATAAAATCCAAACTGTGGTCCGATAAAATCCATATCCGTGGTCCGATAAAATCCATATCCGTGGTCCGATAACTTCCTTACCGTGGTCCGATAACTTCCTTACCGTGGGTCCGATAAAATCCAAACTGTGGTCCGATAAAATCCAAACCGTGGTCCGATAAAATCCAAACTGTGGTCCGATAAAATCCATATCCGTGGTCCGATAAAATCCGTATCCGTGGTCCGATAACTTCCTTACCGTGGTTCGATAACTTCCTTACCGTGGGTCCGATAAAATCCAAACTGTGGTCCGATAAAATCCAAACCTTGGTCCGATAAAATCCAAACCGTGGTCCGATAAAATCCATATCCGTGGTCCGATAACTTCCTTACCGTGGGTCTGATAAAATCCAAACTGGGGGTCGATAAAATCCAAACCCGTGGTCCGATAAAATCCATATCCGTGGTCCGATAAAATCCAAACCGTGGTTCGATAAAATCCAACCCGTGTGTCGATAAAATCCATATCCGTGGGTCGATAAATGCCTATCTGTGGGGCGATAAAATCCAACGCGTGGGTCTATAAAATCAATCCTTATCCGTGGGGCGATAAAATCCAACCCGTGTGTCGATTAAAGCGAAAATGCGGGTCGATAAAATCCTTATCCGTGGGTCATTTGGAAGGGTTTTAGCCGACGATTTTCATTCCCGGTACGATCTCTGGGTCGAGTGTTGCTACACAGTGGAGAAAAATCGTTCATCCGATGGATCGAGTTTTTATCGCCCAACTTGGGTTCATGGCACCTTTAAATATTTGGGTATGTTATGTGGCTCGACCAAATTTCGTATTATCCGGGGTTACGAATGAACTTGGTGGTGATAGCTATTTTCACCAAGTGTTAGATTTCCTGGACTCCATTTTTTTTATCATTTCTGAGCTCAGAGCAACACAGAAGCATTTGATTAGATTTCCGGGACTCCATTATTTTCCCGTTTCTGAGCTCAGAACCAGACAGAGGCATTTGATTTGATTTATGGGACTCCATTATTTTCCCGTTTCTGAGCTCAGAGCCAGACAGGCATTTGATTAGATTTTTGGGATTCCATTTTTTTTCGTTTCTGAGCTCAGAGCCGGAGAGAGGCATTTGATAAGATTTCCGGGACTATATTCTTTCCCGTTTCTGAGTTCCGAACCAGACAGAGGCCTCTGAATAGATTTCCGGGACTCCATTTCTCCGTTCTGAGCTCAGAGCCAAACAGAGGCATTTGATTAGATTTCTGGGACTCCATTCTTTCCCGTTTCTGAGCTCAGAGCCAGAAAGAGGCATTTGATTATATTTACGGGACTCCATTTTTCTCATTTCTGAGCTTAGAGCTAAACAGAGGCATTTGAATAGCTTTTCGGGACTCCATTATTTTCCCGTTTCTGAGTTGAGAGCCAAACATAGGCATTTGATTAGATTTCTTGGACTCCATTTTTTTCTCATTTTTGAGCTCAGAGCAACACAGAAGCATTTGATTTGATTTCCGGGACTCCATTATTTTCCCGTTTCTGAGCTCAGAACCAGACAAAGGCATTTGTTTAGATTTATGGGACTCCATTATTTTCCCGTTTCTGAGCTCAGAGCCAGACAGAGGCATTTGATTAGATTTATGGGACCCCATTCTTTCCCGTTTCTGAGCTCAGAGCCAGACAGAGGCATTTGATAAGATTTCCGGGACTCCATTCTTTCCCGTTTCTGAGCTCCGAGCCAGACAGAGGCCTCTGAATAGATTTCCGGGACTCCATTTTTTTCTCCGTTCTCGGCTCAGAGCCAAACAGAGGCATTTGATTAGATTTCCGGGACTCCATTATTTTTCCGTTTCTGAGCTCCGAGCCAGACAGAGGCATTTGATTATATTTCCGGGACTCCATTATTTTCCCGTTTTTGAGCTCAGAGCCAAACATAGGCATTTGATTAGATTTATGGGACTCCATTATTTTCCCGTTTCTGAGCTCAGAGCCAAACATAGGCATTTGATTAGATTTATGGGACTCCATTATTTTCCCGTTTCTGAGCTCCGAGTCAGACAGAGGCATTTGATTAGATTTTTGGGACTCCATTAGTTTTTTGTTTCTAAGCTCAGAGCCGAACAGAGGCATTTGATAAGATTTCTGGGACTCCATTCTTTCCCGTTTCTGAGCTCCGAGCCAGAAAGAGGCATTTGATTATATTGCTTGTACCTGTTGGACCAGTTACAAGAACCAAAGCTAAAAAGATGAATGATGCACTAAATGGACTGATTTATGAAGTTCTGGACAAGGAGATCATTCAAAAATCCATTGGTGATGTAATCTATCAAGTTAAGGCTGTTTTAAGCCTAATACAAGTCCAAGAAGAGCCCAAAATAATCACCTTACTTTCTGGTCAAGAGAAGTGACGAAAATCACAAATAAAGAGTCATCAGCCTTATCTAGAAACACCATCTAGAAGCTCCATTACAAGTCAATAAAATCTGCAATTAGAAGTCAGAAAAAATCTGCCATTAAAAGTCAATATAGGCTGCCTCAGAATTGGACACTTAGTAAGCTTTGTTTAAAGTCTAAGGCTGCTTATGGGAAGTATTACCTTGTTTCTGGGTTTTTGTTCTTTGATAACCGTTTATGTGTTCCCCAATGCTCTTTGAGGGAGTTGTTTCTCAGGGAAGCCCACGGTGGTGGTCTTATGGGGCATTTCGGTGTTAAGAAGACCCACAAGGTGTTGTATGAACACTTCTTCTGGCCAAGTATGATGAAAGATGTGGAGAGGATATGCAGCCGGTGTGTGGTGTGCAACCAAGCCAAGTCAAAACAGCAACCCCAAGGTTTGTATTCAGCTCTGCCTATACCTTCTCATCCGTGGGTAGACATTAGCATGAACTTTGTCTTAGGCTTGCCCAGATCTAGAGCCGGTAGGGATTCTATCTTTGTGGTGGTTGATAGGTTCTCCAAAATGGCCCATTTCATCCCTTGCCATAAGACTGATGACGCTGTGCATGTTGCTGAACTTTTCTTTAGAGAAATTGTTAGGTTGCATGGAATGCCCAGAACCATAGTCTCAGATAGGGATACAAAGTTCCTTAGCTATTTTTGGAAGACTTTGTGGTCTAAGCTAGGAACTAGGCTGATGTTTTCTACGACTTGTCACCCCCAGACAGACGGCCAAATAGAGGTTGTAAACCGCACATTGTCAGCTTTACTTAGGTCTCTAGTCAAAAAGAACCTTAGGACTTGGGAAGAAAACTTGCCACATGTAGAATTTGTAGTCATTAAACCTTTAGAGACATTAGTTTCTTTCCATACTTCCAACACATAACTCATACTGATCCGAAATAACTGGATACTTGATACGGGATCGAAAGTTCACTGTGTTCCCAATCATCACCCATACCACAATCTAATTATATCAAATTAATTTGCTACTACCAAAATTTTAAGTCCTAAAACTCCCACTGGATCAATGTATTTTCTAACATGAATCAACAAATGAAACATAATTTACAAAGATCTCTGACACAAATGTTTCTGCAACATTTCGGCCGAAACTTTGGACCCCCATATCTTTCTGAATACTTAACCAAATCATGCATTCTATATGTCATCTAAAAGATAATTTCAATATCTACACACAGACATCAAAATCACGCAATTCTCTTCATTCTACAGAAAGATATGGGTATAACAATATTTCGGGTTTATTTACAATTTTCCAGAAACGTGAAGAACACAAATACTAAGTTTCAATTCATACAATCTAGGATGTGCGGATACATAATTTCCAATTTATAAAAGAACCGATTTATGTAGTTCATGCAATTCAACCGATTTTCAACTGGAACAATTTGTATCTTTGTTCTGAGATTCAATAAAGCTTGGATTTCTCCAGCTTTGTTGCTATCACGTTCTCTATAAACGGAGTGTTTAATCTGATAAAAAGAGCCATGAAATAAACTTATCAGAATCGATTGAACAGGTTCGTAAGGTAACTGAGAAAGGATCCTACAGCAGTGGTTTGTTTCAGTA